>OZ057398.1:60435763-60636197 GCA_964056695.1 Melieria picta
GCATTCGACTTCGAACTTTTGAATGCGAACGAGCGGTTAGAACGCCAGCAGGCGGTGACATGTTTTTACTATATGATTCTTGTTGTTGAGCTTGTAATGAACAGTTGTGTTGTGAAATAAAAACGTAGGCCAAAACCTACAATTGGTGACCCCGCATTGTTTGCAACATAATTCTAACAATTACACGCCGTCATGCCGCTCATTCCGCCCGAGATCAAAGCAGCCACAAACGAGGATGCACGATCTCCGCAACAGGAGCACCCGACAGGCTCCGCGGCTCAACACAGCACAATCGCCACCGACCAGCAGCAATCAGCCCTTCTGGTTGACCGCATCGAACGCGTGGAACTGCCTCCTTTCTGGAACCAGAGGCCACAACTGTGGTTCACATCGGTCGAGGCCCAGTTCGAGTCACGCAGAATCACGGCTGATGCGACTAAATACAACGCCATCGTAGCCCGTTTGGATCAAGACACGTTGGCTGTTATCGAACACATCGTGGCAAGGCCACCAGCAAACGATAAGTATGCATGCATCAAAAATGCATTACTGAAGCACTTTTCGGTTTCACAGGAGCGCAAGTTCAAGACGCTCATCTACGGGGTGGAGCTGGCGGACAAACAGCCATCTGCGCTACTTAAAGAGATGTACAGACTCGGAGGCGACTTGCTGGACGTCAAATTTATCCGCACGCTATGGCTGGATAAACTTCCGCAGAGCATTCAGGTCGCTTTGGCGGCAGTGGACGCGCTCGACAACCACAGTCTGGCCGAGCTCGCCGACAAAATTTCTGACATACAGCGCCCTGCAGATGACGGATGTGTGATGCCAATTTCACGCGCACCTGGAAGTTATGGTTTAGCCAAGCGGGTTGACGACCTGGTGAAAATGGTCGAGAAACTTACTCAAAAGTTGAACAGTTTCGTGGCCAACGACGCCGCTCCGCAGCTCGGCGACGCCGTACCTCGTGGGCGACGCGACTCACACAACAGCAGGCCCAGCACTACTACAACGTTGCCGGATGCAGTATGCTACTACCACCGTAGATTTGGCGACAAGGCCAAGAAGTGCACAGAGCCATGCACGTGGCCAGTGAAACCAGAGAAACGGAGGCGACTGCCAGTAGACTCGGCGGCTACTGGTGGTGTCGCACGTCCTCACCGCCTCTTTATCTATGATCGCATCACCGGAACGAAATTCCTCGTCGACACCGGCGCGGATATTTCTGTTTTTCCTGCAACTCCAGCGGACAAGAGGAGGTCTTCCGACTACCAACTCTACGCGGCGAATGGAAGCAAAATCAACACCTACGGTGACCGGGCTCTCACTCTCCATATTGGGTTAAGCCGTCCTGTCCACTGGGTCTTTTGCATCGCCAACGTTCCTTACGCCATTATAGGAGCAGATTTTTTACACAAACATGGTTTGTTGGTTGACTTAAAGAGCCACTGTCTTACCGAGACTACCACTGGTTGCAAAACAATCGGCATCCTCGCAGCAGCACCAATCACAGCTATCAGCGCCTTAACCAACGACACAAGGTACCACCGCATCCTCAAAGATTTCCCGCTGCTTCTAAGACATCCTTCCAACCAGTCACCAGCAAAACACAATACTCGTCACTACATCCAAACATCAGGACCGCCGTGTGCACAACGCGTCAGACCACTTTGTCCCGAGCGGATTAAACTCGCCAAAAACGAATTTCAGTCGATGATCGATTTGGGCCACATCAGACCATCTAACAGCCCATGGTCTAGCCCACTTCACTTGGCTAAGAAGAAAAACGGAGACTGGCGCCCGTGTGGGGACTATCGCAAGTTGAATGCGCAAACCCTACCCGACCGCTACCCGATTTCCCTTCTCCATGACTACACAGCACTTGCTGCAGGCAAGCAGGTCTTCTCTACCATCGACCTTCGACGCGCATTCTACCACATTCCAGTAGCCGAGGAAGACATACCGAAGACGGCCGTCATCACCCCGTTCGGTCTCTTTGAGTTTGTCAGTATGCCCTTCGGCCTGCGAAATGCTGCACAATCATTCCAGCGATTCATTAACGAAGTGCTCGCTGGCTTTGATTTTGTGTACGCTTACATCGATGATCTGCTAGTGGCGTCTGCCACCCACGAGGAACACGAAATTCACCTTCGTCAACTTTTCGCACGCCTCAGCGAGTACGGACTTTGTGTCAATGTCGACAAGTGCACGTTTGGAGCAAGTGCTGTCGATTTCTTGGGCTACCGTATCACCTCGCAGGGTTCGACGCCATTGCCCAATCGCATCCAAGCCCTACTCGACTTCCCAAAGCCGCAGACAATAGTGGAGCTGAGGAGATTTATCGGGTCCATCAACTTTTACAGGCGACACATCAAGGGAGCGTCAGGCGCGCAAGCGCCTCTCAACGACCTATTGAAAGATTCCAAGAAGAATGACAGACGACCGGTTCCATGGAACGCTGAAACTGAGGCAGCTTTTGAATTGGTTAAGAAACAAGTGGCTGGGGCAGCATTATTGTCACACCCAGTCCCCAACATGAAGCTTCGTCTTACCACCGACGCTTCGAGCACTGCGGTCGGCGCGGTTCTGGAGCAGCTCGTGCATCAAGTTTGGGAGCCGCTGGGATTCTACTCAAGCAAGCTGTCATCGGCACAACGAAACTACAGCACATACGACAGAGAGCTAACGGCAGTCTACGAGGCTGTGAAGTACTTTCGGTCCTGGGTCGAAGGCAGAGATTTTTTCATCAGAACAGACCACAAGCCACTCACGTACGCGTTTCAACAGCGTGCTGACAAAGCATCTCCGAGACAAATCAGGCAGTTGGGTTTCATCAGTCAATTCACTACCAATCTGCAGTACATCACCGGCACTGAGAACAACGTCGCGGACGCACTGTCGCGCGTTGACGCCATCGTCACACCCTCAACCATAGATTTCGATGAACTCGCTCAAGCGCAATCCACAGACCATGAGCTTACACAAATTCTAAGCAACAATAATACTCCTCTTACATTCCAGAAGCTAAGGCAGTGGCCGCAGCAACTTGACGTATATTGTGACGTGTCCACCTCTAACATCAGACCATTCGTCCCACTAGCGCTTCGACGTAGAGTGTTCGATGTATTCCACAGCATCTCGCACCCCAGCGGTCGTGCCGCGCACACTTTAATCGCCCAACGCTATGTCTGGCCGTCCATGAACAGAGACATCACTCGTTGGGCCCGCGAGTGCCTACCCTGCCGTTCAAAGGTCGGACGGCACGTTCGCGGTCAGGCAGCGGCATTCTCGAAGCCAGCCCATCTCGCTGCCGACGACGCGTTTGACCCCGCCTCGAGCCCTCTACGAGCAGCGCCACATGCAGCGGATGACGCACCCATTAGGCAAGGACTGTCTCAGCCACCCACCCAACTCCGGACATACTCGAGGAAGTCAAGGCCCGCAAGCGGCGAGCAACCTCCGGAAAACGCTCCACTCGGGGGGGTGCCATGTGGGGACACACTAGCCACCTAGTGGTGAAGACTTTTTACACAGCTGTTCGGCATTCGACTTCGAACTTTTGAATGCGAACGAGCGGTTAGAACGCCAGCAGGCGGTGACATGTTTTTACTATATGATTCTTGTTGTTGAGCTTGTAATGAACAGTTGTGTTGTGAAATAAAAACGTAGGCCAAAACCTACAGAAGATTGGCTACTCGATGGCGATGGTGTGTGATGATGGCGTGTATCTAGGGGGTATAATTGTGTGTGTGGAACGTAAGTCCACACATGATATGTGGTATAGCACTTGTGCGAGTGCGATACTACTCCCAATACTATACCATACTTTTTACCAATTCGTTCGAATATCAGCACCATTTCATTTAAATATTGATACGATGAGGCACTCTGTGCTGAGCTATGCATGAATGCATAGCATACTTTTAGGCATGCACTTCAGAGTACGGCAAACTTGCTATAATTCGCTTGCTATAATATGGCGAGGATGGTTCGCGAAAGGTGATGAGCTGTGCTAGAACAATCGAGATAGAAAGTACAACTGGAATGTGCAAGAAACTTCGGCGCGATAAGAAAACTAGTATAAAAGCAGCAGTGTGCAGTGCAAGGGGTCGAGTCTGTGTTGAGCAAGCATAGGGGAAACATGCAATAGTAGTAGTAAAGTAGTAACAAGTGTAAATTTGTAAATAAAGTGATTGTTGATTTTTGACTGCGTTTGCGCTGAATAAATGAAGTTGTTTTATTTTCAAGCACAATCATATACGAACTAGTCATTTTCGTAACAATATCAACATTGAAAATTGAACAGTTTCGATGTTTATTTAAAAACCATATGCGAAAAACTTGGAAACCTTCACATCGATCCTCCCAATACTATGCCACCATACATACTTTTAATCAATTCGTTCGAAAATACCACCATTTCATTTAAATATCAACATTGAAGATTGAACAGTTTCGATGTTTATTTAAAAACATTATGCGTAAAACTTGGAAACCTTCACTTCGATCCTCCCAATACTATACCACCATACATACTTTTTATCAATTCATTCGAAAATGGCAGAAGTACAAATATCGACTTAACTCCAGACGAAGATCTACTAATACCCCGTTCTGACTATGTCATATATGGTGTCATTTGTAGTCAGTTAAATGAGAACGGGTTGTCATATGGTGTCATTTGCGTTTGCCTACGATTTGCCATACGAAACAACAATCAAATGAGAACGATCGAATTTGTGTCGAACGAACGATTTGACTACGTTTGACGAGAAAACAAAAAATGTCAACATGCTGGCAAACCTTGTCATATGTTTTTTTCGTCAGTTTTTGCCGTGCAATGAGAACGCATTTGACGACATAGGACGAACATGACATATTTATTTATTTAAGTCTATTGTACATTAAGTAGCTTACAGACTAATAACAGATTATTTATTTATTTTATTTATTTATTTATTTCTATTTTTCGTCTACAGAGGTTCTTACAGACTACTAGATCAATTAAATACTTTAAATAAATTCAATTTGAAGATTAGTACAAATTATTTAAAGTAAGAGTTTAAACTATGTTTAAAAGACAATTTAGAAGAAGAAAAATCAATAAAATTATAAAGCGAATTAACTTCAGCCAAAGTTCTAGCCAGGGGCGCAAATTGGGCGTAGTTTTTACGACAGCAGGCAAGATTGAAAATTTCATAATTCCGCAACTGTTTGGCAGGAACATGAAAATTAATTCTATCAAGCAACAAGGGACAGTCAATACCACCAGTAACTAAATCAAAAACAAAGGTCATAGAGAGAATCTTCCTCCTGTCTTCGAGGGACTTGATATGCAATAAAGAGCATATGGCAGTGTTTGTCGTCAGTGAATATGACACCATATATGACATAGTCAGAACGGGGCATTAGGTCGAGAGCCAGAATTTGAGAAGAGTGGGACCTTGAATTTAAAAGACTAAGCCAAAGCAAAGGAAAAGGGTTTGCGGGTATTATAAATGACGTCAGAAAGATACCGTGGTTCAAAAACAAGAACTGCAACATGTCCCCGCAGAGCATACCGACTGTAGATCATACTTGAGCAAATTCATCCCGGGTGTCAGCAGTCTCTGTAGCCGCTGCGGTTTACCAGAAACCCCCAACAATCTTATCTTCTAATACCAAGCCTTAAGTCCGGTAAGGTCCAACTTCAACCTGTTTAACAAATTCAATAATCTCACGGATCTACTGAAATCGCACAACCTTGTGGAATTTGAAACATTAGTCAAATTTATACAAACTGCCAAACTTGCTGACTCCTTGTGAATCACTGTCATCATCGGTAAGTCATCAACAAATTACAAACATGCCATATAACACTCGTAAACATAATTAAATTTTTATCACCCCCTTGACATAAACCTCCTTTTTGTGCACTTGAAAGATAACTTGGCGTTATAAGGGCTCCTTTAAGTTCCTTGCCACAAAGCACTACCGTCCAGGTGCTACCTACATCCAAAAAACAAAAATAACCCAACCCATCATTGAGAATGAATTTGTGTCTCAGCTGTTTTTTATCACTGCGGATTTCATTGTACTAGCGCCCAAAAAAAGAGACAGTATTTCTGGTCCAAAATGTGTTTAACTAACTTCAGAGTGTGATAAAAAGAAGTAGCCTTAAAGAAGTAGCCTAGAAGATATAATAAACGGAAGGACTCTTATATCTGGGCGGTCGAGGAGGGGGATAAAATTTTGTGGGGGGTAGGGGGGTTCCCCATATACCCCTCTTAAAAGGAAAACCGTCGGAAATGTATAGTTTTTTTTATGAATTTTTTAAATTTTACCTTCGAAACCAGAAAAATTGTAATTACCTGCCAATAAGTTGGAGCGGTTAGACGGAAAAGGAGGGGAGAGGGGTAATAACCCTCTTAAGTGCAAGTAGGGCTTCAGATTCAGTAAAATATTTACAGTACTTCTGCATCCAAACTTTTTTGTGTGGCAGGCCTTCGGCCGGGCGCTTGAAAAATAACCCTCATAGGAGCAACTAGTGCGCCAGAGCATCAGTAAGGTGCTAACAGTATTTCTGCATTCAAATTCCTTCCGTGTGGCCGGCCTTCGGCCGGGCGCTTGAAAAATAATCCTCATAGGAGCAACTAGTGCGCAGGAGCATCAGTAAGGTGCTAACAGTATTTCTGCATTAAAATTCCTTCCGTGTGGCCGGCCTTCGGCCGGGCGCTTGAAAAATAACCCTCATAGGAGCAACTAGTGTGCCGGAGCATCAGTAAAGTAAATTTCAACAGTATTTCTGCATAAATTCATGAATAAAATGTACATTTATACTGAATTTTAACATTTCAATATGGCAATGCTGTCAATATTTCTTCAGCTTTTTTTGCTATTGTGAATGCCAGTTGTATGGAGTGGAAGAAGAATAAATTGTGAGACGATTTTTGTGATTTTTAAAACTTAATAACCTAAAAACTAGACAACTCCGACGACTAAAAATTTAAAATTCCGCGTTTAATAGTGAATACCACCTACCATAAAAATTTCAGTGCGCTAGCTCACCGCCCAGATATAAGAGACTAGCCTGTTCCTGAATCCGAGCTAGCGCAGTTCACAGAGACACAACTACTCGAGCTGCATGAGGTTCTGCCTTCGGGTGGTACCGGTAATGAGGTAGGCGGTGTAATAACTGAGGTAGCTTTGATAAGAAAATTTGTGTGCGGCGAGGCTGATCTACCTGAATGCTACACAAAACTAGAGCCTGAAGAAGACGAAGAGGATGAGGAAAGCGCTCAACATAATCAGCAGCTCGATCAAATGCCTACAACATCAAAAGGCGCAGTAAATGCGTTGTCTCTAAGTACAACAACCACTGGAAAAAAACGGCATGCCGTTAATACTGAAATCGATGCGATGCAGACCACACAACGCTGCAACTTCACTTCCTCCCGCAAACGTACTGTTCTTAGCCCCGCCTTACAATGTCTTATGGGTGAAGCCAACCTCAGTTATGCGCGCGGACAAATCCAAATGGCTGAGAAGATCTGCTTGGAGATTATTCGACAAAACCCCCTAGCACCTGAGCCATTTCTCACGCTATCCGAAATCTATGAACATCGTGATAAAGACTAGTATTTGGACTTTTTAACCATAGCCGCCCATTTAAATCCCCATGATCGTGATCAGTGGATTCGCATCGCGGAGATGCACATCGCGCAGGGCAACCTACAGTGAGCCAGAATTTACTACAGTAAAGCCATTAAGGTACTATACTTTTTCTGCTCAAACATACACATATCCTTGTTCTTTACAACTTTAAATATATTTATGTTTATAGGTACTGCCGAAGGATTATGATTTGCGACTGCGAAAAGCGCGTTTGTTAGAGCTAATGGGCGAATCCTATGCAGCCATGTTTACGTATCTCCAAACGATACCACATGTTCCACCGCAATGTGCCAGTCTCTGTTTGCAAACGGCCAACAACGTCGCTCATTATTTCCATGATCTTAGCAAGCATAATTTCGCGCTCGAGGCCATGGATAGCGCCTACACCGTTTGTGCCAGTCATTTTACATTGCAGGATCTAAACCTCTACATGGAACTGCTCATACTCAACAAGGCATACGCTAAAGTTTTGTCCTGCTTGCGTCAGCGCACTGATCTTCACATAGAAACCGAACAGGAAGATAACCTCGAGCTGATATTCTTTTGTGTTATACCGGATGACTATCTGCCCGATTTCCGGGCAAAGCTTTGCGTTAGTCTCATTCACCTGCGTGCTCAACATCTCCTCGGATACTTAATTCAAAATGTCCACGATCACATACCAATCGTTGACGAACATCTTGATCTCTATATAGACATTGCTGAGGCGCTCATGCATGAGCGCAAGTATGTCGAGGAAATCGACTTGCTGCGTCCTATCACTGACGCTCAAACAGTCGAATGTCCCGCATTTGTTTGGTTACGTCACGCCGAGTGCTTACGCCACTTAAACCGCACCACCGACGCCATCCAAAGTTATACACGAGTCGTCGATCTCGCTCCATATTGCTACGAGGCTAAATTCACGTTGTCAGCACTTCTTAAACAGCAAGGACGTCACATAGAGGCGGTCAAAGCCCTACAGCAGACCGGTGAAGTCGATGGGCAGCCACTAAATGCCCGCCTTCTCTACGAGCGCTGCCTCATGCTACAGCAAATTGGGATCTAGACGAGTTCTTTCAACTCGGGTACATCCTTCTCGCCCGCCAGTCGATTAAACTTCGCAATCGCGAGGAAATGTTGGCAGCGGCCAGTGGTGGAAGCTTTTATAATGCTGAGGGCCTTAAAGTTATACTGCAAGTGCGCAACATCACCGATGACACCGACAAAGCCTTGCAGGTGTGCAAACTTCACTCTTAAACCTAGTCCCATGCAGAATATCAAACAGAATACTTCCTTCTATCAAAATTTTATGAGTATAGGTTTTCATTACAAGCACAAAAAGTAGTTCTTTAGCTTAGAACATGTTAAGCCAATCGCATGTTGGAGCCGTTGATTGCGCTTTTGAATAGTTCATACGTGAGAATGTTAAAATTTGTTCGTCCCAAATATTGCTTTCTGAGATATTACAAATGCAGCTGCTGCACCTAGTACCGGCATCCAATTTATAATGATGTATCTTTAATATTTTCCAAAAATAATTTTAAGGCTTCGCATCACATTGCATATGCAACGTTAACTTCACGCAGATTTGGCAACTATTGTTTTTTACATTTAGCAGCTTTGTTTTTTATTTTGAAATCATTTCAATTTCTAATAGAATTTTGCGAATAACATTGAAAGTAGCACATACTAAAAAAGTCAAGAAAAGTATTTGAAGTGTGTGAAAAAATTGTTTGAGAGATCGTTCGCTCTAGGTTCGACTTCGGGACAGCCAACACCAAAATATAAATAATATTTCCTTTCGGTGAGTGCCATCTCAGCATATATGTATATATATATTTGTTTAAGAAATTAAATCATGCAACGCAGGGTTAACACGTCTTCTGACTTATTTCTTGTTCTCGAAAACTTGCTGTTCACATTTCAATCATCCGATTTAGAAATTACGGTGCCAACAACAATTGAAATCGGCAACAGCAAATAAGTATCATATCTAGGGTAAAAAAAATACTCCTGTCATTATTTTTACAATATTGTGAATATGTACCAATTTGACAATATTTTTGCTTTACCGTAGGAATACAACAAACCTCAGGAGGAGAACTCAGATCTTAATATTCAAGACGAATATCAAATATTTCTTGAACTAGTGCGCACCGCATATGCACATCGCAAATTTAGTTACATCAAGCGTGTTTGTTTCGCCATGGTCACGACGAAGTGTTTTGTGTGCTTTCATATTGAACTCGAGCGTATTATCATACTAGCGTGCTATTTAAATGATGATTGCCCCATTGCATTCTCCTATCTACGCGAATTAATTACTAAAACTCCTATCAACAATGCGCTGTGGAATCTTCTTGCGCTAATGGTGCAAAAAGGGCAGGATCTTCGCTACCATCGCTACGTTCGAAGGCTGCTGCAGCGAGTACCCAGCGCTCGCCACCAGCGCATTCTCATGGCGCATTACCATTTGCACTGCAGCTCCTACAAGTATGCCCTCAATATATATATACCCATGTTCAAGGAACAACAGCTTCCACTGCTCGCGCTCTGTATTGCCGTCGTATTTAATCAACTGTCAATGCAGCGAAAAGTTCTGCGCAAGACCGCTGCTGCAGCTCAATCTATTGCGTTCGCCCGTAAGTACGGCGAGCTAAGCGGTGTACATACAACAATAGCAACTAAAGCATTCAATGACAGTCAGCACATTGAATCGGCTGCATCGGCGATAAACTTGCAGGAGAACAACGCTGCCGGGCAAGAGGTCTATTATAACATTGCTCGAATTTTTCATCAGGCTGGCGTGCTGCATCTGGCTGTTGAACACTATGAGCGCGCTTTAGATGTACGACATCCACTTGTTGAAGAAAATGAAAGATTTCTAGGTCTAAGACAGGAAATTGCATTTAATTTGCATTTGATATACCGCAGTAGCAACAATTTTCGCAAGGCTCGCCAATACCTTTACGAGTATTGCGTGGTTTAGGTTTTGTTTTACATGTAAACTGTAGGGTCCCTACATGCAAATAATACTGATTTCTTTTTTAGTAGCTGTAACTTGAAATACAACAAAAGAATTGAAAGAATTGCAATACAAGTGTAAGGAAAGAAAAATGTTCTTCACAATAAATGTGAAGCTTTCTAAAACTAAGAATATATTGCTTCCATAATAGAAAAAAATTACTAGTGAAATACAATGGCAAGATTTGGAAACATAAATTCGAATTATTCTCCCCTGAAGCAGACTTTACTTCTATTAACACTAGAACTACCGGGGGCGGTCATTTGACGGTTTTCACTTTTTGATTAACCGTAGCTCGAAAACGGTTCATAACTTAAATCTGGCGCTCCATGACTTTTAATATTTTGCATTAAGCTCAATATTCTAAAATTTTGCAATCACTGCGACGATCTGTTTTCTTTATATCATTGATTTTACCTACTAGTACCACGAGTGGTCAAATGACGGTTTACTACGTAGCCATGGAAATAAAATTAAAACATTCACAAAAAAGTCAAAGACGGTACAAATTTTACAAGTACCTATGTCTTGCCTTCTGTTTTATATTAAATTTACAACCGACTTTTATATATTCATGAAAAATTTTAATGCAAAACCAAAATGCGTTATTTTACATGTTGTGTGTGAAAGCATGATTTTATGGGCGAGATGTCACGTAGCTTTACTTTTGCTATATTTGCCAAAACTATACTTTTTTACATTCAAAATAAATAAATGTATACAAATATTTATTTAACATTGTTTTAATGCTTACAATGAAACATTTCTTCAAATTCAACCGATTTCGTTAAAAACTCTGAATACCGTAATTTGACCGCTCACGGTGTTCCTAGTGTTAACATCAAACTGGTGAAAGCAATGACAAAATTATTTTAACGAAAAAACTTTTTTAATGCTACGAAAATATGCTCGAGTATTTTTAAAACTAAAAAAAAAAACATATTTAATGCTCGAGTATTTTTAAAACTAAATGTTAGAGTAAGTTCGGGTAATGTGATATACCTGTTTGTTTTACAGCGATTCCCGACACATTTTACCTTAAAACACACTTTTTTTGGTCTCAAACTTTTCACTGATGCATTATTTAGTATATCTATGATTATTAACTCTTTAAGATAAACTGTTGACGAGTTTTTTAATTAAAAATCAAAATATCCAAATATTGGCGTCTGATAAAAGTGGCGGGTAATGTGATATACCATTGGCGGGTAATGTGATATACCCGAAAAAACGTTATTTAACAGACCTATTAGTTTCAAACTTGGTGAAAATACTCCAAATCAAAAATAATTAGAGACGTGTTTCTCATTTTTTTGGAAAATCACAATCTGACGGTGTAAACCAAGGGTTAACAATTTTTATCGAGAAACATGATTTCATGAATTTTTTTTATCTAAAACTTAACCATAACAGATTTTTGAGAATATTCCACTTCAAATATTATAAAGTATATATACATTTCGGTATACAAATAGTATTTCTGTCATAAGTTTGTGTACTGTGATGTACTATATCACATTACCCGAAATTGACTTTTTGCGAAAAAAATATTATAAAAAACAATAATAATTTTGTTGAGAAGAGCGTACCTCGCAAACTCATAATCGATATCACTGATTTACTTCTGATTAGCCTCGAACTTTGTAATAATATTTTTTTGTACCTTTTATGCTTTCAAACTTCTTGACCAAAAACTTGTGCAAGCCTACTCAAAGCACTTCATCACACTCACTGTAAACTATTTAAGCAATCACATCCAAAATCATGCAGCACGAGTTTTTTAGCTGTTATGATGTTTTAAAAAGGTTAATTTTGAAAAAAGTCAACGCACTTGTGAAATAAGCACCTATATCACATTACCCGACCATATCACATTACCCGAACTTACTCTACTATAATTAAACATAAAACACTTCCTTTTCTTTCGGTTATATGGGGAGGTGGTCCAAATGGCTATCATCCATGCGGTGCTGGCGCATGTGTCCGGACAGACCAGCCATCTGAGCGTATGCGCGACCACAAAGCTTGCAGATGAACTTCTTTATACCCAGATGTAGATGTTTATGATGGTATAGCGCTTTGGCGCGCGAGAAAGACGCACCGCACACGTCACACACGTGTGGTCGCTCCGTTGAATGCATCGGCTTGTGCTCATTCAAAAGCGAGGCCGAGGTAAATCGACGGCCACACACCTTACACTCGTATGGCTTCTCACCCGTGTGCGAGCGCTTGTGAATGACTAAGGCATCTTTCAAACGCGTTCGGTAGCCACAGATCTCGCAAATAAAATTTCGCTCCTCCGAATGCACCCCCTTGTGCACAGTCAACCGCCGCTGATCAACGAACGCTTTGCCGCAATTCGGGAAGTCGCACACAAAATCCTTCACCTCTTTGTGAGCACTTGCGTGTACCCGCAAAGAATGTGCGTTGCGATACACACGATCGCATTGCGGGCAGGGAAAAAGCGTGTGAAGATTGCGTACGTGTGATTTCAACAGGCGGCGCTCGGTGAACGCATCGCCACAGTCCTCACATTTAAAGTTATTTGGCCGCAAGTGTTGCATCTTTATATGCATCTTTAGACACTTTTCTGTGGTATATCGCTTCGGGCACTGCTCACAGACGAACTCTTTCGGCTTTCTCTGTAAAACTCAGACCGTTAACGGCAAAGCTATGTCCACATCAAAATATCTGCTGCTACCTTCTTCAAGATGCGATTGTCCGAATCATTACCATCGTCGTTATTGCCATCGCCATAATCTGTTGCACCTGTCATCGTCAATTCATCGTTCGGCTGCCATTCAGTATCCATATCGCTCTCATCTCCAATGCCACCAAACCCAACTTCAACAGCAACATCTATTGCTGTAGCCGTTGCATTATCACTATTGCCACAACTACCATTGCTGATATCAAGCTTCTCATTTCCATCGTTCGGTCTTGACGGTCCTGCGACTGCTTTCGCCGTCACACTCGTGCTCGCCAAAACCCGCACGGGTTCTAAGTCTGCGAAGCATTCTTCATCTGTGCCTGTTGGATATTCGAGTTCTTCACGATTTTCTTCCTTTATGTACTCCCGATAAGTGAACTGTGTTGCAGTTGGCGCCTCCTCCGCGGCTCCGTTCAGGTGCACATTCCGGTAGTGTATAATAAAGTCGTCAAACTCAAATATTTTGATTTTGCAGTAAATGCAAATTATGGTGAAGTCTGTATCGTCGTGCCAAATAATTTCGCCACATTTTATGGATCTCTTACAATTTTTATATGTTGCAGGTAGCGTACAATTCTTTAGCATTTTCTTTTCTTGGCAGGACAATTTTTTTTAATAAATGACGACAAGTAATTTTGTTTATGATTGGCTAGTGCTGCCAATCAACGAATAATGTGGCTGCATTCTGTATCCCAGCCAAGATTTGGCTATAGAGTTTAAATAAGATACGGTTCTTCTTCTTAACCTTCTGCCTGTCCCCAGGGGTCTATTTGACCCCAGGTGGAATTAAAAAAACGGTTGAGCGGTTTTGTGCGCTCGTCTTTTTGTGTTAATCGCGCTTACAACCCAATAACAAATCAAGATAAACACTTTTCGGGGGTTTCCCCTTTTCTTTTGTAATTTATTTGTAACATTTCTTCATGTTTTGTCAGTAAGTTATATTACCATTTGGTTGGGGTCATCCTGACCCCAAAGGACAGCGAACGTAATTCTGAGCAAGGGACAGGCAGAAGGTTAATGATAATGTTAATGCAAAATAAAAATATTTAAAAAAATTGACAGCTTCATTTGTAAAGGAAAAATAATAAGCTGACGTCAGGTCTATTATTATATGTCACTTAAAGCCTTTGGTAATTCGTTTTTCACGCATCGGTGGATATTGAAGGTTATCCAACAACTATAAAAATGCAAATACAGTACATTCCGTTTAGCTGCATTCACCTTCGATGCACATGATTTGGGGCACTTAAGCGAAAAATGCAGCTAAGCGGAATATCTAAACAAGTTTTTGGAAACAGCTAAATTTTTTTGATGTAGATCCTTAGCGCACCTATATAAAAATATCAAAATATATATATATTATAGCAATATTGATATATTATATATATCAAAATTTTGCATGAACGAATCGATTGAATTATTGAAAAGATTACACCAGTGTAAGACAGAACGAATTTTTTTTAGCAAATGAACCGCTATCTTATAGATGCTTATGCATACATAATATGTATGTATACACTGGATATAATGAAAATATTTATGTACATATTCTTACTGATATGCTTTTATGTAAAATAATCGGTAATTTTTCCCTGCGAATATTTCTTTTTTGACAATTTCACAACTATTGCCTCCATTTCGAAAATGTGGAAATTCGTTTCGATACTATTTTCCAAAAAAAACTTTTCAAAATTTTCCAGTGCTGCTAAACGAAGTATTTTTCATAGAAATCAAAGAAAACTTGCTCAAAAGCAGGGCTGTTAAACGGAATAGTGCAGCTAAATGTGAAATTTTCAAAGAAAATTCGGTTTGCGAAGAGTATTTTGGCCAAATCATGCAGCTAAGGAGAAAATGCACCTAAGCGAATAGGCAGCTAAACAGAATGTACTGTACTGTGTAATCCAGGTCGAATGGAGATTGGATCAATAATCATACTTGTATTTTCTTTATGAAAAAGTTAATTTATCAGGAAATCTAGGTTGAAATTGCTTAATGGGGTATGGCTGCAGCTGCAGTTTTCAAATTAATACTCCATTGTCTTTATCTTTTCCAAATATAAAGATTGTTAAAATACCAGTAATAGTAAAATATTATACCACCAGGGTGAACAATTGCAGAATACCACACCCTCTTAAAAAAAATTTTTTTTTTTTGGTCGGAAAGAGGGGAATTTTTTATTCTAACAAACTTAAAATTGTGCTGCGGAAACATTCACAGAAGGCGTGGTCCGCACCCAAAGTCCCAGTTGTATATCCGAATTTCTCAAGAAATAATCAACCGATTCTAACGATATAGGTGTCATATGAAAGGTATTTTCTTCCTCTTTCGCTTAATGTACAACATTAGATATGAAATATGTACCAACAATGAGTTATTTGCGAAAATAATCACAATAATTTTTCAAAAACGGATGTTTTTCTCGAAAAAATCCATGATTAAGCTATTATAAGTTTGTAACCATATTATAGCCTGTGAAATTTCCTTTACAATGAAGCAAGAGACAGCAGTGCGCGCGCACATTTTCTTTCTCTCTTCCTCATAGCCAAATACGTTCCGTATATCTAAGCACACTGCAGGCCTATTGTTTGTATCACAGTGTAGGAGCAAGAGAGAGCAGTGCTCGCCCGATCATACTTTTCGTAACGCTTACGTCACGCGTTCGCCAGCTTACTCCCCAAGTAAAGCGTGCGTAAAGAAGTTTCACTTCAATAAAAATTAATTTACCTAACTTCAATAATTTGTCTCGGTTTTTGTACATGATCTATAGTGAGATTTCCATCATCAACTTCCATTTGATTATTGTCATGTTCAATCACGATGTCACCAATTATTTGTAATGGTAAACCTCTACAATTAATAAGTATTTTATAATTTACGTATTAGTTAAATTTTATGTTCTCCTATTTTAAAACTTTGCTGAAGTAAATTGTAGAAACGTGAGGCCAAAATACGGAAGAGTAACAACGAAAAAGCGAGAGAAAAAGAGAGAGAGAGACAAGAAAAGGACAGAGAATCAAACGCGCCCCAATGTCGAGAGTAGAATGCCGCGTATTAGTAGAGGGAGAAAATAGTCAAGGATGGAGCAACGCTGCATATGACGCTACGACGCCAGCAACTAGTATGAGATACGTACTCACCTTCGTGATTCATTATCAGTTGATTGGGTCTCACTAGGTTTAAAATCTTGCCTTGAATCAGTTGTCACACACTTTTTATGCACAATTTCCGTACGTAATTTCTTCTTAGTTGGTGGTCCTGGAGCACCGCTTTCATACTCAGAGTCTGTGTCACTTCTTTCCATAATTTGTTATTATTTACCCGAAAATTCACAAAACATGAACTTTAAAATGAAATTACAATTTTATTCACTTTAAACGTAGAATATTGAATGTATTGAACAAAATATTAATTCATAAAATTGTTCAAAACGAAATAGAATTACGAAAAATAACCAAAGAATCACCGTTCGCGTAACGCTAGTAAACTCGCAAACGAACTACTGACTGAAATATATACATATTTCATTTACTAGCTATAAGAGAAAGAGAGAAAGAAAATGTGCGCGCGCACTGCTCTCTCTTGCTCCTACACTGTGATACAGACAATAGGCCTGCAGTGTGCTTAGATATACGGAACGTATTTGGCTATGAGAGGAAGAGAGAAAGAAAATGTGCGCGCGCACTGCTGTCTCTTGCTTATATCCCCCACTCAACTGCCGTTCGCCTCGCCCGATCACACTTTTCGTAACGCGTTCGCCAGCTTACTCCCCAAGTCAAGCGTGCGTAAAGAAGTTTCACTTCAAAAACATTTCTACAATATCCAAATTAGATGCTTTGCAGTACTTCATCAGCATATACTTTGCTAAGTAGCCATTGAAATACCGCTTGCTCCGATGGTACTGCGGCATTGAGCATTTCACGTGACGCCACAGTCCTTCTATGGTATTAGTATGCTGCTGGCTTTCCGGGTCTTTAAAATTAATTGAGTGATTAACCTTAAAATGGTTAAAGCTATTATATTTTTCGCAATCCCCGAGTTGCATACAGTTTTCCCGAAAGCCATAGTTTTCTTGGCAATAAGTTTTTCCCGGGTGGCCGCCCTTCGGCCGGAAGCTAAAAAAATAACCCTCATGGGAGTCACCACCACATCAGGCAACAGTCAGGTGTGCACAGTATTTTTTGTTCAAATTCTTTCATTGCAGAAGATCGTTCTTAAGCAAAACCTTCATAAGCGCCTTTTAAATACGGTAAACAGGTGCGTTTACCTCAACTTAAATTTAAATATGAAAGCAAAATAACACAGTTTCTAAATGTTTTAAATTTCATTGTGAAGGAAACACAGGCTATAATATGGTCACAAACTTATAATAGCTTAATTATGGATTTTTTCGAGAAAAAAATCCGTTTTGAAAAAATTTTTGTAAAAAAAACAAATTTTCGCTTATAACTCATTGTTGGTACATATTTCATATCTAATGTTATACAATAATTGAAAGAGGAAGAAAATACCTTTCATATGACACCTATATCGTTAGAATCGGTTGATTATTTCTTGAGAAATTCGGATATATATCTGGGACTTTGGGGGCGGACCACGCCCTCTGTGAATGTTTCCGCACCAAAATTTTAAGTTTGTTAGACTAAGAAAATACCCCTCTTTTCGATAAAAGGAAAAAATAATTTTTTTAAGAGGGTGTGGTATTCTGCATTTAAGCCGAAAATTCATTTGATCTGGCAACGCTCACAAGTGAAGCGAAATGTCTGCCGAAAAGCAAAATGTCAGATGGCGCCAGTACGCCAATCGTATGTAGTTGTCTCGCTTATGCCAACATAAATTAAGTAACCAAAAGTTTCATGATAGAGTTCGCAGTTGGCTGCGTTCAGTTCAATTTTGACGGCTGTGAGAAAAATTTCGTATTTTTGACGCGCGATATTTTCTCTATTTCAGTGAAACGAAGTATGAAGGGAATAAAATACAAAAAATTTAAGCAATAATTTCTTGAAAAAAAGAATTGCGAAGTAACCTAAAATAAAAGCGACTAGGAACCGAATAGAGGATTTGGGTTGAGTACGGGCTAATGTGAAAAAGAAATAGGTGCCAGTGTTGTGTAAAATTGTGGTAGAAAAATAGTGTGTGCCATATATCCTAGTTTTAGTGCTGTACAGCACGCGAAAAAGGCATGAAATATGTGGTTGTGCTCGTGTTTTGGTGATCAGTATTAAATTGCAACACAGCAAATTGACAAGCAAGGAACAAATGCAGAACTAATTTTATTGTGGTTGTTGTTGTAGTAAAGTACGCAATCGTTTGTAAAATGGCGATGTTCGGTGTCTAATGGCGTCTGTTTTGCGCTGTTGAAAGTTATCGTTTTGTACTACCATCATCATGCAAGCAAGCATTCGTTTGTGCAGGTCCACCTTCCCTTCGCCACCGCCTTCGAGTATTTCACATTTCTACGGGACATTTCATTAAATAGTTTTATTTATTTTTTGCAACCATCTTCAATGTATGTAACCATTTAGGTTTTTTACTTTTATTGCAAATTCCGTTTCCCTGCTTATTCTGAATACACAGTAATTCACGCAGAAACAGTACATTAAAACGGAATGAATGAGAACAATTCGAAGGAGTACAATGTTCTCTATACCACTTTTGGAGGGAGTTTCAGATTTTATGCTCCATGCAATTATTTTGTTTTGGTGTGCGTTATGTTTGTGGCTCAACGTGTATTCAACTCGATTCGCTAATACTGCTTCCACGTGCACTTCGCATAATTGAAGTAGCAGAGTTGCCACTTGTGGATACCCAGCAACAATTTTGAGAATTTTGTATATGGATATTTTTCCGTTTCACTCCTATTAATCCCGACATCAATATTATTGAATAGCTTCGCAGTATGTCAGAATTTTTTTTATTAAAGGTGATCCACATTTAGTGGTTTTAAAACATTTTACTATCTTCGGTTTTTAGATAAATCGAACATCAGTCTTCATAGGGCTTAAACTTTTCGAATACTGACAAATCAATAATTCCAAGTCTTCGGTCGCTGTATTCAGCAGCAATATCTTGTCCAAACATGCTTCTAGTTAATGTTGTTTGACTTTCTTGATATTTTTTCGCTCAAGACGATGAATAATTTGACCATAATCTTCCCTGAAACAGTGATACATAGCTTTTATAGAATTGCTCTTTATAACATTTGAGGTATTTTAATGTGTTGAACTGTTTATTTCTGCTGTTTTATTTCATTAATGCGTTTGATGCGAATTATTATTTGATGTACGAAGCACGTGTGATTATTGGCAATTGTCTAACTTACAGAGTTGCCAATCGTCGAAAATTCGGATTGGATCACCTTTTAGAAGTATTATACAAATAAAAAGCATGCATATTAAGTAGTCTTTACATTACAACATAAAATAAATCTTTAATGTTTCATAGTCACATAATAAAGCCATCCCGATGTGGCATATAAACAGATATTCTCTCTTTTAATTTTGAGCTGAACTCATTTGATATTTTGTTTGGCTTAATTAACATAAACACAGCTACCAAAATAAGTGAACGTTAAGAAGTAGGCGTCAGCTATCGGGATAACTTTATTATGTGACTATGTTGCATAGAAAGAAGTTTTTTAGATTATGTTTAAAACATTGCTATGGTTTGAAAAAGGATTAATCGGGCATGTGCTGCAAATCAGACATTTCAGATGCAATTCGGATCGACAAGGAGATGGGGTGGTGCTCAATCTAAGATAGATTTAATTCCGTTTTGTCAGTCTTTGAATTTGAAATTTGTAAAATGTCGTACAAGAAAACAGTAATATCTGAATATGTGACAAAGTTATTTTACGTGGGAATCTAAAAAGAAGACAAGACAGCTATCATAATAAGAAAACGGCAGCAACTATCCTTCAGCTATAGGGATAATCTTATTTTGTTTACTATGTAATGCTTATTGATATGATATGCATATACTGAAGTCCTGTATTTATTGCCTACTATTAACATAGGCCTAAAAAATTCTTTCGCGTGTTCCTTTCATAATTTGTTACATTAATATATAACGTTTTGCACCACTTGTCCATTTAGAATATGAATGTCGAAATATATATTTGAAAATATACCTATATAGGCCAGCCCCCTGTAGAATATCGACCTCTTAACCGCCGATGAATATGGAGCCGAAGGTTCGTCATCAATTGTTTTACCTTAAACGAAATGCGAAAGTCGTCTAGAAAGCACCTTGAGATTAGCAAACGGAGAGATTAGTGGACCACCCTGTAGATTAATAATTAAATATTTTTATTTACTTATTTAACCAATAGAAATACTTTTCTTTTTGATTTTTCAGTTACAACTATAAAAACATTTAAGTAATTTACAAATCAGTTTCCTTCATAAATTTTCCTTTGGAATTGGCGACTGAAGTTACAATTAAAATTGGCACTGATTATTCAAACAAGAAGCCAAACCGACTTGAACGCTACAGAGAAATGTATGGCAACATGAATAACGGCAACCATGCCCCCTACGGTTACAATGGTTATAGGCCAAGGTAAATTTCAATTTTTATTTTATTTGTTTTATTTCAGCGACCGTGATGATTATTAGTAATATTAGAAGAATTATTTAAAAAGTATTTCCCATTTATAACATATTGCCACAGAGTACTAGGTGTGCGATGCTCGTAGTATTGTGCTGAGTTTAAGAGTGAGTAGAGACCATTACTTCTTGTTCAGTTTAAGATTGTCGTCGCGTTCGCTGAGTAAAACTTCAACGTAAGCGAAAAATAAAGTGAGCTATTATGAATTACAACTTAACTCAATTCTCAATCATAATCTTTGGGTGTTTGGTAAAATTCTTAGTATTGCAAACTATTTATTTCGAATGGAATGCTGACACATCCATACGCGGGTTAAACGTCAGTTGGCTTAATACCAACAGTTAAAGCAACAATAAATCGCTCTAGTCATAGTGCTGTGAAATAGTTCTAAACTGTCTTATATTTGAAGAATTGTTGTTTTTTATTGATTCTTACGATGTTTTCCTCTTCCTATTTTGAGTTATTCGTTCATTGATCTGTACAATTCAAGGTATATTTGAATTTTTTTCTTCCGACTTGATTTAATTCAGGCAATGTGTGAATACAGGGGCGAAAGAGCACTTGTAGAAATGTGTGTTGTTATTGGAAAGCGAGGTAAAGCAAATTAACATTGACAGTGTGTACTTTACCACAACTTAGCCGTGAAAATTCTTTACACAACATTAAATGAACTGAACTATGTAATATCAAACAAAAGTGGAATTTCGTTTTAGCGCCTATTAAAAAACGTTTTCAGTAAAATTATTATTCTAAAACAACATAAAGCTTTCCTATTGTAAACATTTTATGGGAAATTTGTGCGTGAAGATAAAGTGAATATGTGTAAATGAAAACAATAGCAATATATATATAAATGTGTCAGTTGTTATTAAAAGAATAATTTCCTTGGAGCAGAGAAACAGCAAGAAAAATAAAGCGAAACGACTTCTGCTATACTGGAATAAAAAATTAGCAGCAGCACAATAAGAGATTCTTAATCATGTATCGGTAAATTTTAAATACGATTTTTAGTCAGAAAATATATGTATATGCATTTACATTTGAGGAGGTCCATAACTAAATGCAATAATTCCACCCGAACATTTTTTTTGGATAAACGAATAAATTTAATTAAAGTCAGTAGGATATATATTATTTTTAAATAGTTGTTGCGGTATAATAGTTTTCTAGGAACAATAAAATCATAAATAAATTAATTTACTTGGCAATTAATTTTTAAGTTATTTAGAAAACAAATTTGGAAATGTTGCGTCCGATACAAAGAATTTTTTCTAATATTCTATTATTTATTTAGCTGTAAATAATGAGTTACCATAACAATAAAATTAAATTCTATTGTAGAGTTACCATAATAATAAAATTAATTTATGTCATTGACTTTTCACTAATATATCGAAGTTATTTATTGCATACATATGGAAATGTTTCATTTTGGTCTGAAGCATAATTTTTGGTTTTGAATTACAGTGAAATTATTGACCTTCGGTATGTTTTATAACAATCGTTACATAGATTTTAATATGTAGAATTGGATTCAGTAAAAAAAACGAATAACTTAAAAAGTGGAATTATTGCGTTTTGTTATGGACTTCCTCATTTGCACTATATAACAAAATTGTTTGTAAATCATAATTCTTTTATAGGTAACAATATCTGTAAATGCACAAATTTTAAAATTTACTTGAAATGCTTAGATTTTGCCTTGTTCCTAGCCGTTTACCACTTTGTCCATCGGATTGGCGCGTCAGCGGCAAATAACTGGCAAAATTGCTTCATGCTCATACAATGTATCAAGCAGCGATTAAGCGATGTGAAACTGGGAGAGTAAGCCGATTTTTGTGCGTTTTTTGCAATTCACGTACACAGTCTGTGTGTGCTGGCAGTGATCAGCTCTTCACTGTTTCCGCTCTTATCCCGATATTAGGGATTATTGTGCAAACTAAAATTCCGCCAGTTTCCTTTCAATTATTTGCTTTTTTCTGCATCAAATACACAACAAATCAACTTTTTGGTTTCATTACGTTGAATCGCTGGTATCAAGTAAACTGCAAAACAACGCTCTGACGCCGAATTATTCGAATTTCTAATTTTGACAAGATGTTAGCAACTGAAGTTGGCTGCGATAAACAAAAGCTGCTGTGATTTGTAGGCTGTAAACTGTAAACCTTTGCCCAACGCAAAAATGTTACGCAATTGAAAAAAAACTTAAAATTAGTTTCCTCAAGTAGCTGCATTAATTTGTTGCTCTTATTAACATTTATGAAAAAGAGTTTATTTATAACAATTGTAAATAAATTTAAACATATTTCAGAAGATACCCAACAAACATTAATGACTAATCTCAAATTGAGGTACATTTGAATCAAATTGCTTTCTCTCTTTCTGTTATGGCATTCTCAACTTAAAACGCACATTTTTAATATGGAAATTTGCCTTTATTCTCAAATTGAAAATTTAAAATTCTCAAATGTATCTCAAACGAGCGAAACGGATGGAATCCAATTCGCCTCTTGTATTCGTTGCAATTCGCGTGAAATAAAAAAAGAATAGATACATTTATATAAATAATATTTTCATTGCATTACATATGTAATGTATATACATTAAGGTTCATTTCATTCATTTTATATTAAGGCAAACAACGTAACATTTTATTAAGGTACAAAATTTATTTAGTTCATATTAAGGTAAACGTAAGTTAAACCCATTGAGAGTTACAAAATTATCAAACGTGGTAAATGTAGATTTTTTCTCAACTCATCTCAAGGCGTACTCAAGTTGATAGCAAACATTTGAGAATTCATTTTCAAATTGTAATAATGCTGGAAAACAATTTGATATCAAAGGGTTTCTCAAAGGTTTGAGATTTTTTTTGTTCAGTGTTTGTTGGGTAGAATGTGTATAGTTTTGCCTTTTGAAAAGTCGGCACCAAATGTAGTAAAAAAAAATATCACTTTGAAATACTACCAGCTGTTTGGTTGTCAGTCGTATGCGACGTACAAATAGTTGAAAGTTGCCTAAATTATAGCTTTGTATGCGCAGTGATCGTGGTTTTGTAACTCGCTCTCTAAAAATTCAGTAGTAACTTTTTGACAGCGTACTGGAAGTTCGGGCGCACGTAATTTCATCTTAATCATCTTCATAAGATGATGTTTTGAATGATGTCGTCGTCAATGTGTTCAGGACATACAATTCGGATCGTTGGGATCTAGGCTCCTTAAATGCCCGCCGAAACATGAAATATCTCTATACTCTTCTTTTTTTTGTGTGGTTTTATGCTACCTTGACGAAATTCATAAACTAATTTTTTTATTTAAATATTAGGTATGCACAATATGTACTTATGAATATAATTTTTTATCAGCGCGCCTGCTCAAAATATTGGATAAATGCTAGATCCTGGATAAATGCAGTTCCTACGTTTTGATTGAATAGTTTTTGATTATTGCCAACGTAATTTTAAATAGTTTGTTTAATTTTTACGCTGCTGCACTCATCAATGCATTAGATGGAAAACACTTTTACATAATCAATTTGTAAGTCGCAATTTTCAAGCCAATCACGGAGAGTATGCTGTATAGATTCCCATAGTGACTTCATAGCGGTTGGGCTGGTATTTTTCCAGGGCTTAACCGGTTGCCAGGCATATAAATCGTCCTTAAAATCGGTATGTCCGCCTATTCCGTAACCTAATGTTATATAAAACTCGTCGTCAAATGGTGCCAAGCGTGAGCCTTTCATCAATTTTTCTTTATTCGGCAGAAAGTCGTCATTTACGCTGAGATTGAAGAGTGCATCTTGGTCGCTTGCAGGATTGAAACGACAATATTCTTTATTGTCGATGGCAACTGATATTTCCCGGTCTGTCCATACTAATTTGTACACATGATACTCGTTACCATAATCGAGAGTTGGACCTTGGCACATCTTTAACTGACGCCACTTTTCTTCTGCATTAACTATTAGTCCACCGTAGAGATCCATAGTAGAACCGTTGACTAAAGAAAAAGCAATGCGCATTTGACCTGAATTGTAGTTATAGGCGCCGTATTTGTTATTTACTGGTTGCAACCAGATCTGAGGAAAGACCCAAGATGCACGAGGCAGCTTGGCACGTATCTCAATACGTCCGTATTTGAAGGAAAAGTGATTTTTGGTAGAGAATTGTGCAGAAATGAAAGGTGGATGAATAAAAGATGGTATTGCGGAGCCCTCACGGTGGCATTCTTCGGTATCCTGGCGACCGGTACAGCGAGGGCCTAGATCGAGTTCAGTGAGTAACGGATTCTCGGATTCTCTATCTGGATTTTTGTAGTGTTCAGTTGTAGCTTGCGGTTTGATTCTCACTGTACCATTGCCGATACGCAGAACTTCGGGCTCGTCGTCCAAATATAAAACGAACTCATTATCCGGGATTGTAGGAAAACGTCGCTCCACTGTCCATTTGTTGCTGTCCAGGCGAAAGCCTTCAAATCCGTCTTCGAAAATAATTTGCCCAGAACATCGCAAGGGTATACCGCCATTAACAATGGTGATTGTAGGTTGGCAATTGTCTTTACGTACATTGATGTCCGGATATATTGTAGTACTTCCGCTACCGTCACCAAGTGGTGGTCTTGTACGGTTTAGATACTTGCTTACGACGAAAACGCCATCATCTTCCCGATAGCCCAGACCATTAAAGATTACATATGTCCAGTAATACAAAGTGTCGCCTAGTTTGAGTGATGTTATTTTATCGCGAAAGGTCCACCGTCCGTTTTTCGCCTTTATTATATCCCTGGCCCAAGTTCCGGCCTCCAAGCCCTCCATTTCCTCATTAAGTTTGCCATGGAATGCAAATAGTGTAATGCCTGGTTCATCGGGTATAGATACTTCAAATCCTTTTGGGTGAAACACGTCAATTTTTGCGTGAGGCACTTCATAAGCCACCGACTGCGTCGTACAAATAGCGCATACAGTTAAAAGCGCTAGGCATAGTATATAGTTGTTTTGTGCTTTTAACATTTTGAAACGAGTAATCTGTGCTCTGTAGTTTTGCGCCACTACTGTTACCGTACGCTGTTGCTTATGTACTGAACTTGGGTATTGAAAATCCGAAGTTCGAATTCAACTCAAAGCCATAAACCGGTTGCCTTTGGCGAGATTTTCATTCGATTAAAATATTGCAGCGTTATATAGGCATTAATGTTTACAAAAGCAATTTAGGTACAAATACGTGTTACATACATATATGTACATTAAATTAAAGAGAATGAAAACAAAAACTTGTTTTCGTGATAACAAAAACAGAAACACAGTGTATTGTGGTATACATATTTGTTTTTTGTCTATAGCACAGTCAAATTCAGCCCAAATTGAATGAAATTCAACAGATGACATATCTCAAGTATTGGCTTTTAAATAAATCAACTGAAAAGAGATTCTGATGAACCTTTTTCAGAGATATTTTTAAAAATTTTTAAAAACTCACAAACAACCAATTGAAAAAATTGGCGGGTAAGTTGTATAGTATGTTCCGTGAATGTGATATACCACTATTTTCCTATGTGCTTGAATTTATTCGATTGCATTGAAAGAAAACCTGATTTGTGAGCTTTTTTAGGCATGTGCAAATATAATCCCTTATTATAATTATATTACATATAATCACTAATTACACTGCACAACACAAAAAAAAAATAACAAGGTTCTGACAACGGATTCTGGTAGAGGGGACTAAAAAAAAATATACGTGTATCGGCGTTTTGAAAGTTTACATCTGAATTTTTTTTTAGGGGGGGTCAAAGTTTTCCCCCTTTTGCACATTCTTGTGGTGAATCGGCATACGAAAACCATGTAACCTTACATTTTAGGTATATGATGGGTTCAGCAATTTGATGTAAAATACTACGAAGAATATTTTTGTGGAGCATTTTAACCCTGTAGCTACTATTTTTATGGGTCAATTTGACCCTTTTTTTTCTAAAATGGCAAAAATGTCCTGCAAAACAGGATTTTTTAAGGAAAAAATGTACCACGAAAATATTAACCATAAAATTCTACTATAGGTCTCTGAATATATCAAAGCTCAGAAATTAACTTGAACGCCAGAATTAAGCCAAAACTGAAAATGTGTTTAAGTGTTTATTTCGTACTGAATCAAAATTGGTACTAAAATGTCCTACAAAACTTGATTTTTGAGGGTTAGTGTGTATGGGAAAAATGTTGAACGCAAAATTTCACTATAAGTGACCGTATAAAAGAAAACTCTAGATATAATATATATAAATAGAAAAATGAGAACAATTTTGGGTATTTAAGGTATTCATTATATTTATCGTTTAGCTCTTGGCAATTCAACACCGTTATTAAATAATGTCCAGCATACATCAGCTATAAAAGAATGAATACGCTTGCCTTTATACCGTTCCTCAATGGGGTCCAGTGGCGTATTCAGGGGGGTTGAAACCCCCGAAATATTAGGATCGACTTTAAAACTACATACAAATTAAAAGGCATTTTATAAATATTAAAGAATGACTTTTTGAAACCCCCCGAAATATTTTTCTGAATCCGCCCCTGATGGGGCACATGTCTGATGAAATCGTTCCCCATATTCATCGGATTCTGTTGCCAACTGATGTTCCAAGAAATCCATATGAGAATTCAGAAAATGAATTTTTGGTGACATATGAACACCTAGTTTTTCGAATACAGTCATCATGGTGTCGACGTGCATTCGAGCAGCAGGAGAACGATTTTTGCCTAGAACATTGTCAATGACTCCTTTAATGCTCTTCCATGCGACGATCTCATTTGGTGAAAGCAGAATTTTCGAATTCGGCGCTACGCATAACCCGTTTTTATCTCTGGACCAACAAAAACACCTGTTGTAATGAAAAAACCAAATTTTGTAATTTTATTAGTATGAAACCAATATGAAAAAGTAAAGTTTTAGCATTCATACCTTCTTTTATCTTTGCTTCGCTTAGTTTTGGAAACAATGTCTTCAAAAAGTTAAATACCGATCCATTTGTATCCAAACACTTAACAAAATTGTTTACCACACCAAGTTTTATATGTAATGGTTGTAAAATAATTTTGTTTATTGGCACAAGCGGTGGATGGAGAATATTCTGCTCGCCTAATGTCCCTTCAGCTCTCGGTTCCCATTGTTTTTTGGGAATATTGGTTGCGCTTCCATCTGCTATTCCACGTGCAAGTTTTGTAGGACATTCGAGTACCAATTTTGAATAAGTACGAAACAAACACTTAAACACATTTTCAGTTTCGGCTTAATTCTGGCGTTCAAGTTAATTTCTGAGCTTTGATATATTCAGAGACCTATAGTAGAATTTTATGGTTAATATTTTCGTGGTACATTTTTTCCTTAAAAAGTCCTGTTTTACAGGACATTTTTGCCATTTTAGAAAAAAAAGGGTCAAATTGACCCATAAAAATAGTAGCTACAGGGTTAAAATGCTCCACAAAAATATTCTTCGTAGTATTTTACATCAAATTGCTGAACCCATCATATACCTAAAATGTAAGGTTACATGGTTTTCGTATGCCGATTCACCATAAGAATGTGCAAAAGGGGGAAAACTTTGACCCCCCTTAAAAAAAAATTCAGATGTAAACTTTCAAAACGCCGATACACGTATATTTTTTTTTGGTCCCCTCTACCAGAATCCGTTGTCAGAACCTTGTTATTTTTAAAAAAATTTGATTTTGTTGTGCAGTGTTATTATTCTTTACGGTCACAAGTACATTTCACATGTTTTCAGCGTTCCATTTGCAAATTTCCTCTTTGTCATATTTAGTACTGAAAGATCGTTTCCACGATCTGTACCTATACATTTTAAAATAATTATAAAAAAAATAAATAAATATTTATTACAGCATTCATTCGTACAGCATGTTATATTTTAAATAACACTCAGTTATTGATATTGATTTAACTCAGGAAATAGAATTTAATATTTGTATCCCTTAAAAAAGACTGAAACTAAGTCTGACTCTAAAAAAAAGTCGGTCGCATGCCAACGCAAACTGTAGGTTATTGTCGCTTTCGCAGATGCACAAAATTACAAGAGTTCTTGAACGTTTGCACAAGAAGCAACACGACAGCTTTTGCGACACAATTACCGCCGCGGCAATCATCCGACAAATGCTGTCGTAATAACTGCTACGACCGCACGATTTGTAACTAACACCAAATGTTCCTTCGCGCATCCACGATACTTCCGCTGTGTGTTGACAAATCGCTTACAATATTTTTAGTATGCTAAAAACTTGGAGAATTATTCAAATGCGGTTGATGTGGGCAGAGTAAAACGTTCAAAAGGTTCAGTAAAAAATGAATGGAGAAAAACCCAGAAAAGACAAAACTGTGTAGAATTTAATTTTTGTTATTGGCTTTGTATACTTAGTACATGAGTTGAACAGAGTCTGTTAACATGCAGTTGCAAATGTGGTTATGACATTGTACCAAAGCTGGAAATCCGTCGGAAATCTAAAAATATTCGTGGTTTGTTCAAACTTGTATGGATTGTGTTTTTGACCACGTATATTGTTGAATGTATCTGTGGTATATATTAATAGATTTGTAAAAAATGTAGTCTGCGAGACTCCCGGCGTGTAAATTTGTTTTTCTGCAAATAAAATTTTGTAGAAATGCTGCACTTTTGAAAAAAATGTAACGCTCTTTGACCAAAAAGTAATCAGTAAAGTAAAGTGATCAAAAAAGTGTCCTTTAAATCAGAAACCTTAGAGCAGAGGTGCCCATGCCCCAAGGTATATTAACAAGGTACGCCAGGCTGGGAGCGGCAGCTTTAAATGTCTCTCTTCACCCTCTTATTTGTGAACGGTTGCTCTTTTTGTAGAATAAAGAAGCTACTATTAGTGTTAATATTGTTTGTACAACTATACTTTTGTGTACAGATTTGGGTAACATTGCAAAAAACATATACGCGAAATATAGCCTATGACACCCGCCTGATACGCAATAAAATATATTGTGGAATGAATACAAATGAAAGAATGAAATAAATTGAAATTGGAAATTTCATGTGTTAGCAATTTGTGCGAAATTGTACGTTCTTTTTCTAATTCTGTTCAGCTTGCTGAAGAAGTAAAACAACTTTATGTCGAATGTATTTTAGAATAAGGAACTTAAACAAAAATTTGAAACAAAAACAATTGAGAAAACGATTTTACGTAAATTAAAAATTTTTGGTTTTATGCGTTCGATGCACACCATCGAACAAAAAGTTTTTATTTAATAAAAAAAGCGGAGCGATTTTGTTTCGTCAACTCGTTTTCACAATTTAGAATACAGTGTCAAATATAGAAAAAACTAAAAGTAGGATTGCTTCAATATAAAAAATAAATATACAGTACAGAAACAAACTCAGTATAGTGATTGTGTGTACAGTATATTAACAAAAATGATCAAAAACTCTTCCATAGAAATTTACATTACATTTTTATTTTTGAATGGGCAAAAATGTATAAGACATTCAGCAATACGATATCAATTAATACCAAATTATCTTTGTGGCATTCTATTAAAACTATATGTGGCTAAAAACAAGAATTTTCTTTTAATCATAACATTTGCCCTACACAAACGCAGTTTTTACAGTTTGAGGAACAAATACTAAAAGATGCAACCAACAATTTATTCCTAACAAACAGCAACTCTGATTTGGCCCCTTATTTTGACGGCTCTCTGAGCCTGGCGTACCTTGTTAATACACTATGATCAATAAGTACCGGGACTGTGTATTTTAAATTTTCCGCCGTTGCCCGATGCAGGTTTTTTTAGGTCGGTAGGACCTTAACTGACATCTGTGTCAAATTTTGAGCGGGATTGCATCATTAGTTTTTGTTTGGCAGCTGTTAGCGTCAGTCAACTTTTTATACTTCGTCGCATTTTACAATGGATAATTTTGTTGATCAACGTATTTGTTTGAAATTTTGTCTTAAGAACGAAATTTCATGTGCCAATGCGCTTAAAATGTTGCAGAAAGCATTTGGGGAGTCTGCTCTATCAAGAACCAGAGCGTTCGAGTGGTATAAAATGTTCAAAAGTGGTCGTGAAGTGGTCGAAGACTTTCCTCGTTCTGGACGTCCTTCAACATCGAATACCGACGAAAATGTTGAAATTGTGAAGAAAATCGTGCTTGAAAATAGTCATGTGAGCCTCAGAGAGATTTCTAACGATCTTAACATCTCTTATGGCGTTTGAGAGATGCTATTCGTAGAAAACGACCGGATTTGTGGGCCGATAACAGCTGGATTTTGCACCACGATAATGGGCCGTCTCACAAAGCACACATTATTCGCGATTATTTGAACAAACACAGTGTGAATATCATCGATCAGGCTCCCTATTCTCCAGATATGGCACCATGTGACTTTTTCCTGTTCTCCCGACTCAAGTTACCGTTTCGTGGAAAGAGATTTGAGTCCATAGAGGTCATAAAAGAAAATGCGACGCGAGAGCTGAAGGCCATACCTGCTTCGGCTTACCAGAAGTGCATGGACGATTGGATTAAGCGTTGGCATATGTGTATTACTTCAGATGGGGCTTATTTTGAAGGGGATAAAATAAATTTACCAGAAGAATAAAACAATTTTGTTTTTTTGACACAGTCCCGGTACTTATTGATCATAGTGTATACCTTGCCCATGCCCTATGCTCTTGTTGCTCATGATTGAGAGAGCGTACTGTGTACGTGTGCTGAGCGTACTGCTCATAGGAGTAAGCTTTGCCGACCACTGATCTAGTTGCTCATTTGTTTTTGTAAATGATCTTCGGCCAAGGCGAATTGATACAGGTGATAGCGTAAGGGCAATAACAAAATTTCAATGTATTTTGTTTTCTGGGTTTAGATTGTCAAAATCAGCCAATCAGAACAAAGCTCGCTTTTTTCATTTTTAAACTGTCAAAGTTTTACACAGGCAAAATTTGACAATCTAGACCTTTTCCACAAAAAAAATCAATTCGCCTCATTCAATGAGGTCACCTGTATTAATTCGCCTTGATCTTCAGCATAGGCCAAGGTGAATTCATATGAATTCGTATGAATTCGCCTTGGCATAGGCTGAGCATTCTAGAATACACACACAGCACAGTATGCTTTGTTGGTACCAGACATCTACTAATTGCTGTAGGTAATTGCTGTAGGCAAAGCAAAAGCTGTGCACAAAAAGAAAGAGTCACAAAATAGAGAGAGTCATAACTAGGGATCGGAATTATGTGCAAGTGCATATTTTTTTGAAGCTTCCGATTTGAACGGGACCAAGACAGAAACTATTTTTATTGAAAAATATTAAGAATGAGCTAACATATGCGCTGCATATTTGCATATTTTTGCATTTTCTGCATAGTTTTTGCATATAAATCCGATACCCAGTCATAACACATCATTCTCTTTAGTGAATATTCATTACTCACTTGTTCTTACGATTATCAACAATAGTTAGCATAATTTGTATATAGTAACGGTATATTTCGTTTTTGTTTTTATTGTTGGCATTCGTTGACTTATTCGTTGATTTACTTGATAGATCTTGATAGAAAAGCATTTTTTAGTTTCATTATGAGCACACTACTCAATATGAATGATTCGAATCATTCATTTGATTTCGCTATATTCACAGCATAAAGTGAATACAGTTTCTGTTTGAGTACACTAAAATGACTCATTAAATTTATGAATACAGTACAATCTCTCACTCGAGAGCAAATTATTACTCATTCATTCACAATCACAAAAACGAATGTGAGTGAGTGAGTAGGTAATTTAAGAGTGAATGAGTTACAACACGTTTTGAATGCAATCATGCAGACGTCTGGTTGGTACACATTGGTGACAGTTATCTTCAACGTAGGGTTTGTTGTTGTCTAGCGTATAAATTCGTTTATACATATGTATTGGTGTTTACTCTTCCATAAGAAGGTTTTGGGCACTCCTGCCTTAGAGAATAAAATTGTGAAGCTACTGTCAAAATTTATTTTCGATCGTCAATGTCCATTCTGCTGTAGAGTTAGATGTATAGATATGTAGATTTAAAAAGGGGACATTTACACTGAGACCAGAGATGATCTATTGTGCCCCCTACAATTTTTAGAGAACGTCTTCTAATTCCACCGACCTAGTGAAGCTTAGTAACTCACGGGGGAGAAAGTGTTTGACAGTTTCTTCTGCAAGGCAGTGTTGGTCCAGGTGTTGTCTCCTACTGCGACATACTGCATCGCAGTGCAGTATAATGTGCTCAGGAGTCTCCTCCGCTGTTCCGCAGAGTCTACCGACGCTTGCTGTAGAGTTAAGGAGTTTATAAATATCAATCGACTTTACCATGGTTTCAGCCAATGCGAAGGGCGATTTCTTTGTATATCTGAATAAAACCTTTTTCCTTTTCATCATCCTTTTTCTTTCTTTTCATAGCCTTAACGCTTGGAAAGAAAGTATTTTTTTTTGTTATGAACATCCATCGATTTGCGGGTACTCTCACCAGTCAATATTGAGAGTGATTTTATAAATTTGTTTTAAAATTTCGGAACATTCATATTTTTATTTTAATCACATGCACAATTACGGGTATTGATTTAAACTTTAAAATGTGAACATTTTGTTGCAAACATTGCATGGGTTGGGATACACACTGTACCTATACGATTTATTTATATACTTACTAGCTGACCCGGCATTTGTTTGTTTTTTGATAATGAAATACGCGAGATGGCGATTCCATGGCGATGCAAATTGACGAAGAAAACCAGCTAATGGAAGAGAAAGAGCTACTCATTAACGGAATTGAGGCCCACAAATCAGCAATGTTGCTGCCAAGTTTCAGTAAAGAAATGGACTGTGCTTGAACCATGCCAATTTCAAAAAACAATTTTTGTAAGTTTTACTTACGCCACGCCCCCTTGTTCAATACCTGCACCATTCCCTCAGTCGAAAGGGAAAATGGTAGGTTCGTACTAAGTTTCATTGCTGTTCGACTTATAGTTCAGCGGAATATTTGGGTCACAAAAAATGTGCCACGCCCCTTGTCCAACGCCCATAAAATCTTACCAGTAGAATGACTTCATGGGACGACGGGGTACTGAAATTCAGTGTTGTACGACTTAGAATTTCGAAGATATTATATATTAAAGATTTGGCTTGTATAGGCGGTGCCACGCCCCTCGTCCAATACCCGCCACATTCCCTCTGTCGAAGGACATGACTAAATAGTTAGTTCGTAGTGAATTTTATTGATGTATGACTCATGGTTTCAAAATTATCGTCTGAAAATTTGGGCTGGTGAAAAAGTGCCACGCCCCGTTTTCCTAAAATTTTCTTTCATACAAACCTTGTTCTGACAACAACGAATACAACAAAAAATCAGCCAAATCGGTTCAGCCGTTCTTAAGTGATTTGCGGTCAAACATGGCAGGGATTTTCCGACTTTTCCAATAGATTTTCCGGAATTTCCTTTTGCGCATAAACCTGAACTGACTCAAGACAAATCCAACAAAAACCCCATGGAAATCGGCCGGTCCGTTTGAGTGTGATGCGTTTACACACATACATCCACTTTCTTTTATATATATATAGAAGATATAGATGTACGTCTCAACGTAGGAGTCATATCTGTGCTGACTTGTGACCTTGTAGGAATGTAAATATAGGAATCGGCAACCGGATAAATGACATATGTATATGAATCAATTAAAAATAGTACGAAAATATAATTCCAGGAATGAAAAAAAAATTGTCTGTTTTAGGATGTTACAACAAAGACGACACTTCATTGTGTTATTGTAATGTACAGCTACAGTAGAAAAATAGAAACGGAAAGCATCAGCATCTAATAAATTATTAGAAGCCTTGTTGAAACCCCCCTAGTATCTACTAGTAAATAATTATACATATATCAATACTAACAGTAAAAATTACTTTCTTGTGCTTGAAACCTTTTAGACAGTTTGTGTTGTAATGCTCTGTATTTAAGAGCATGGCAATTTTAAAGTTATTTCTCTTGTTTTTATTTTGATTTATTTAAGGCCAAATCGTAATTGAATACCAAAACTGTAGGTTTCATTGTTTTTTTTTGGCACACGCCTTGGCTGGGGTTATGGTGGCGCCAACAGTATTTGCGATTTTGTGCTAGTTTTTTCGTCCCATCCTTGTTTTAATTGTATGCATTCGACTCTTTTGCTAGACATTTTTCTCTGAAAATTCAAAAAGGACACAGAAAAATGTATGGTAACTTTTTATAATTTATTTTTATTCTTTTTGGTCAACAATCAACCACAGACATGTAGATATGTGTGTATGCGTGTGGCGAATGTGCCAATAATGCTTTAAGAGTAACATGCAAGCATAGCATGTGCCAACAAAAAAACATATAAATCATTTTTAATTGAAATTTTTTTGTAGATACAACTTTTTGAAATATGTACATTTTTGAAATTTAACTTGAAAATTTGATGGAGGTCGAGAGTGTCAGACTGACTTCACTTCTGACTGACTTCAGCCAAATGACTAAATCTAAGAAGTGTTATTGCAAAAATATAGAAAAAGAAAAATTTATGATTCTTTGAACAACTAGTCTTTTCTTAAAAAAACACGACTACAATTCTTTTTATCGAACAATACCAACAATATTTCTTAATTTAAAGAAAAACCAAATTATTAAAAATATTGATTGATTGCTTGCTAAATGGCATTAGTTTGGGATGAAAATTTTAAAATCTGTAGAAAGATCATTTAAAATTATGCATTTGTTAACTAATCAAAAACTGGGTGTACCGCTCTAAGTAATTTATCTAAAAAGCCACAGATTTTTTTCAGGATGAATGTTGTTGGAGTTATTTTGCCCATCGTTTTGGTAAACGTGGTTTCGAAAGAAAACGTGTGTAGTTTTAAAACGTGTGAGAAATCGCCCAAATTGTGTTAAATATGATTTTTAAATCATTTTGCCAATCTTTATTCTTTTCATTCTATTCTAGAGATGTTAGTGATGAACTAAAAAAATGAACAACATGTTTTTGCCACAGTGATGTACCTATAGTAACCTCTTAAACCGCTCAATCTGGGAATACAAATGTACTGCCATATTTCAATAGCACAGTACAGCAGTGCTAAAGAAAATAATTTACTGAGCCAATCTACATCAGTAAAGGTCTCAACAACAAAAATAAATGCTTGAGCTCTGAACTGTAAAAAAGCAAGAGCTACCGCGAGTCAGCAAAATCAAATGAGTTTGTTGTAGTTAAGCCAGTACGAGCCACCGCGAGTCCATGCATACTATGGCGTGTGCTGTTCTTGTTGTTATTGGGCCAACGTAAACTATGGTGACGTTGTTGTGACTTTTGGCTAGGCCAGTTTTAGTGTATGCTTTAGTGTTTGAAAAACTTCTCGAGCATTGCTTTAATTCCAAATATACAAATGATAGATTTTTGAATACGACTTGTGGAAAGTATGATAAGACGTACGTACACATATGCGCTACTGATTGTTAACCGTTAATATTTATCAAAGAGAAGACGATGGAACACGCACTCAACAACGCACATTATTTATGCTTCTTCCAGGAAAAAATAAAATAAATCCTTTGCTATAGGGTCTAGCGCGACGACCATTGTAATATATTTAATACTAACAGGGCCCCGCGGCTTTGTACGCAAGTTTGAAGTCAATGGGCCCAATAAATCAAGATTCTTCATACAACACTGTATGGGCGGTTTCACGCCCCTCTTATGCAATGCATACAAAATATGCCACGGCCCTTGTCCAGCGCCCATTAAATTTTACCAGTAGAATGACACATCTATGGGACGACGTTATACAACATTTCAATGCTATCTGACTTATTATTCCGAAGCTATTGCACATTAAAAGTTTGAATTGTATGGGCAGTTCCATGCCCCTTCGTCCAATACCCACCCCATTTTCCCTGTCGAAGTGAGTCTGTGCTAAATGTCATTGATGTGTGACCTGTAGTTCCAAAGTTATTCAAAACATTTGGGTCGCTTGAAAAGTGCCACGCCCCTTGTCCAACGTCCATACAATTTTCCAAAGCTATTCCACATTAAAAATTTGGGTTGTATTGGCGGTGCCATGGCCCATCGTCCAATACCCATTTCCTCTATCGAAGGGCACGTCTAAATCGTAAGTCTGTGCCAAATGTCATTAATGTGTGACCTGTAGTTCCAAAGTTATTCAAAATATTTGGGTCGCTTGAAAAGTGCCACGCCCCTTGTCCAACGCTCATGAAAACTTACCAGTGAAACGACACACCTAAACGGTGGCCCTGTACCAAATGTCAATGCTGTCCGACCTACGAGGGCGGGTCAATAAGTCCGTGACTTTTTGAATGAAACACAGGTTTTTAGATAAAAAGTTATTTTATTTTTCAACGTACTCTCCTTTGAGATCTATACACTTAGCCCAACGTTTCTCCAGTTGTTTTTATCCCTTCCGAAAAATATGATTTGTCGAGGTCTTCAAAATAGGCATTTGTTTGTGAGATGACTTCGTCATTGGAGGCAAATCTCTTTCCGCCGAGCCATTTCTTCAAGTTTGGGAACAAGAAATAGTCACTTGGGGCTAGATCGGGTGAATAGGCGGGATGAGGGAGCAATTCGTAGCCCAATTCATGGATTTTTGCCATGGAAACTGCACATGTGTGCACCCGTGCATTGCCCTGGTGGAAAAGGACTTTTTTCTTGGCTAAGTGCGGTCGCTTTTTCTTCAATGCCTCATCGAATCGACCCAATAAGTTGCTGTAATATTCACCATTGATTGTTTTTCCTTTTTGAAGGTAGTCAATGTGGATAATACCGCGTGCATCCCAAAAAACAGTCGCCATGACTTTATTGGCTGACAAACCCACCTTTGCCTTCTTTGGCGCCGATTCACCCCGAGAAACCCACTGTTTTGACTGCTGTTTGGTCTCCGGTGTGTTGTGGTGGATCCACGTTTCGTCCACGGTTATGAAACGGCGCAAAAACTCGTTCATATTGCGATTGAACAACGCCAAACATTCCTGCGAAATTGTCACACGGTTGCGTTTGTGGTCGATTGTGAGCAAACGCGGCACCCATCTTGCGGAAAGCTTTATCATATCCAAATGATCATTCAAAATTGAAACAACTGAGCCATGTGAGATGCCTATGGCTTCCACAATCTCTCTCACTTTTAATCGCCGATCGGCTAAAACCATATCGTGGATTTTTTCAATTGTTTCGGATGTGGAGACCTCAACTGGGCGTCCAGAACGTTCGGCATCTTCCGTGCTTGTACGGCCACATCGGAATTCAGTAAACCACTTTTTTACCATGGAAATGGATGGTGCAGAGTCCCCATAATATTTATCAAGCTTAGGCTTGGTTTGCGTAATGGATTTTTTCCGTAAAAAATAATGCTTAATGAGCACACGAAATTCACTTTTTTCCATTTTCTTCTCAGTCAACGCGGTAGTCTGATATTAACGGCTGTCAAAAACAAACTAAATGTCGCAGCTTGTTCGATTTTTGACAAGAGTCAACTGACAGATGACTGTTGACGGGAGCAGTGTTGCCATTTCAATTAAGAGGCGGGAAATTCAAAAAGTCGTATACTACAGTGTCCAAAAAATAAGGTGACATTTGAATTTAAACTGCGCGCGTCGAAGGATTTGGAGAATTATTTTTTTTTTTAGTCAACAGTCAATAAGGAACATTATTTGAACGTTATACGTCGTTTGCGTAACACTATCCGCCTAAAAAGGCCGGAATTGTGGAAAGACAATTCTTGGTTTTTACACCACGATAATGCACCATCCCATACTGCACTCGTAATTCGTGATCATTTCCCCAAAAACTCAACCCATATCGTTCCGCAACCACCGTATTCACCTGATCTGGCGCCGTGCGACTTCTGGCTGTTCAGCAAGCTCAAAAGACCGCTCCGGGGACACCGTTTTGATACGATAGAGGAGATTCAAGCCGCCGCGAAGACGGAACTGAAGGCCATCCCGAAAAGTGACTACAATCAGTGTTTCGAAGGTTGGAAAATCCGTTGGCATAAGTTGCATCGGGAGGGGATTACTTTGAAGGGGATGAAATTGATTTGGAAGAATAAATAAAGAATTTTCAAAATAAATACAATGTACATACATTTTTTGGACACAGTAGTAATTCCGAAGACATTCCATATTGAAAATTTCGGTTGTATGGGAAGTGCCACGACCACCTGTTGGGTCGTTTCGCACTGTGTGGGTTACCGCCTAAACGGTGGCCCTGTACCAAATTTCAATGCTGTCCGACCTATAATTTCGAAGATATTCCATATTTAGGTTGCATGGGAAGTGCCACGCCCACCTGTTGGGTCGTTTCGCACTGTGTGGGTTACCGAGATTTAGTCAAGACGAACATTCCGTGAAGGATTCAGCTCAATCGGTCTAGTTTTTGAGTTTTAGTGTCGCATTTGACCAACAAACAAACAGACATTCATTTTTATATACAAATATAAATGGAAAATATTTAATATTAAATCAAAATATGTATATATGAATTTTACGCTTTTTTCTTAATAATTTTCATAGTTTTATTAAAGTTCATAAATATAGTTTATATGTTATTGCTTTCAAAGACATACATATTTAATGTATATTTTTTAATTTTCTTTGCAGCGGCGGACGAATGTGGGGCATGTCTCATTCACTGCCATCCGGAATGGTTTGTATACTTTTAATTTTCTATCTTCCGAATTGAGTTAACATATTTACATATGTAAAGTTTCTTTTTGTAATTATTTGTTTTTACTTTTTTCTTGAGTAATTACTTTAAATTGTTTACAATTAATTTAATCACAAAGAACTTCGATAATAAGAATTTTAAACTCTGGGGCACACGCTTTTTCATATGAAGTTACTTAAAGTTAAAAAAAGCAAAATTACACAAACATTCATATTAAAAGCAAACAGAAGTCTCAGAAGTAACCACTAAAACGAAACTATCAAGTCATGAACAACAACAACAAAACACGAAATATTCGCTAAGCAAAATAAAAACTGTAGTCAATCACAGTACTTACATACAGTAACACAAAAAAGTTGATTATCACATACAGTAAAATACAAACAGCTAAGAATTGATAGTCGGTTGTTTGCCAATACCAGAATGGTTAATTTTTCTTGCCGCCCATTTCCGAATTTAATCTGTCGCAAGTCGACTTTTTTAATGTACCTAACCCTGCTGTTGTGTGACATTTGTACTCTGCCACTATTTTTTGATACTTCGAGAAACTTCCTCTTTACTTTTATTCAACAGCATAACTGTCAGCGTTGTATGAAAATCACGCGTGCGGCCTTAACACACAGTCTTTAAAGCCTTAAAATTGTAAAACAAATTCAGCTATTGCCTCATATCAAGTATAATAACAACAAGTGTAACCTTTTTATTTGCTTACCAACTATTAGTTGTAAGTTAACTTAAACTTATATTTATTTTGTTAAAATTCTTCTGTATTTAATTCTTATACTCGGGCACGTTTCTCTGTGACATGAACGTATTTCATGTATTGCTTTCATTGGCTCCTTCAGATTAGTTTTTACTTTTGGGACGCATACACTAGTAAAATAAATTTGCGTACAACAGGTACGTAGTTGTTTTTCATAGAAAAAAATCACTTCCAGTAATTTTTCAACAATAAAATAATTTTTATTGATTTCATAATCTTAGTTCTTTTATTATGTTAAGTTAATAATAGCAAACACTTGACCAAGGTACGAAAGAAGGCATGTTTTTTTTGAAAGCATGTTTTTTAACTCAGAAAAAGTTTTCAGTAACATTGTGGATATGCTTTTCTAGTTGGAACTTATATATTCAATAAGATGCGCATTAGGTGACTAGGAACTTTTCCAAATTCAACACATCATCCCTTCACTCCGGCTTTCTAGCCTTTTTGATGGGCTCTTTCACGAAAACAATTCTCTGCTCCTCGTTACTAAGCAAAATGAGGGCTTCCTACATGCTGTTAATTGGGGGAAATATGTTTTTTCAAGACTTATACAGTCATTGCTACAGGGTTTTATTAAATATTTCTGAAAACATTGGATGCAATTAGCCTCTGACTTCGATGCACTGAATACAAAAAAAAATCTATTTCTCTTGCTTGGGTAGCTTAAGAAAATGGCCGGATCGTAGCAATGAAACAAGAATTTATGTTTTTTAATTTTAGGCGATTTTATAACAGACAAATGTGTTCTTTCAGCAGTTTTCTTAATTTCACGGAATTTTTTGTTACTTTTCCAAAGATTTAGTAAGATTTTTCTTTTATCCATTTTTAATGGATTTAATGGATGGCAAACAATTTTGAATACTACAACTTTAAAAGAGTATCCCATAATTTTTGTCGATGCAATGATTGTATTTCCTTCAATAGCTCAAACAAGTACGTACACTATTTTTTTATTCTTTGTTTATGTATGAACATAAATTTGTATCCGTAAATATACATGAACACAAATTTATACATAGTTATACATGTTTAAAACTAAACAGAGGGAAGGGAAATCAACTTTTTTGTGTTTATAATTATTATATATAACAATTTCTCTTAATTTTTTATTTTGTAAAATGTACAGTATTACAGTTGCTAAACAAATTTAAATAACCCAACATTTCTGGATATTCCCTTTTTCATTTATATTTTTGTTCTGAATTAATAGCTTAAATTTATTTATTAAAGTTCAAATCATGTTTCTTGGCATTGTTGTTGTTGTTGCTGTTTCTATAAAACCTATTTTCTATATACTATCTATATATAAACATTTCACATTTTAATGACAGTTTCCAGTTTATAATTTTGAATGCTGCAACAAATTTTTATAAATTCAGTCCACCAAAGAGTAATAACAACTGTTTTACAATTTGATTGATGTTTTTTGACGCGTTTCCAAAATCTATTACAATTTAAATCAATTTTGTGACCACTCTTTAGCCGCTCTGAATACTATAAGGTGAATACTATGAAATATAAACTAAATAAATTTAACCAATTAGTTGTTAAAAAAATTATTAATTGTATACATGTTCGCATATGTCACTTTCAATTATATACTTAAAAATTTTCCACAACTTCATATAAAGTTTATAATCTTATAAAAAAGTTTTTTGTAAACTGTATTGCTTTTGTAATGAAGAGTGTTTTTTGTTTTTTTGCAAATGGCCAAAGTTCAAACCAGATGTTTTTGCATATTTTCCGTCACAATTTTGGGCAATCGTTTTGCAAGAGTTACATTTTCATAAATGAGTAAGAAATTGAATGATTTCAAAGTTTACTATAAAAATATCAAACCCTGCAATGAGAAACTTCAAATTAGAAACTCAACTTGAACACTTGTATGAAAAGCAAAAGCGCCATCAATGTTCAAAATTCTTTGAATTGAAATTGCAGTCACGTTATGCGTTTTCACCGCAGGACACAGATTTCACCTCATCGTATCCAGGTTCATCGACAATGAATTCGCGTCGGGCGTATAACGATTTTTCAGGCGGTGGCAGCGGTGGTGGCGGTGGCAGCGCCATGGGCTCCATGTTGAATATGGCGCCCGCCGCCAGCACGAATTCACTGAATTGCGGCAGCGGTAGCGGAGGCGGCGGTGATAGTTCGGCTGGCGTAAATGGCACAAATCTGATTGTGAATTATTTGCCGCAGGATATGACAGATCGCGAACTTTATGCTTTATTTAGGACAATTGGCCCTATAAACACTTGCAGAATTATGAGAGATTTTAAGGTGAGGTAACTTGCATTACAAATGTATAAATGTGCAAATTTTTGTATGAACTCGAAAGACAAAGCTAAAAGTCAGTGAATAATTAATTGTATTCGTTTTTGAATGCATAAAAAATATATATATACGTTTATGAACGTATACTCTACAATATGAGTATCTTAAAATATATTCACATCAATTCGAAGCTATATTTTTATAAACTGCTATATGTCAAATTCAATGTATACATATATGAGGTAATATATATACCTTATGATCAAAAAAGAACGGGAATTAAAAAAAAACGCAAAATTTCAATTTTTATAAATTTGTTTATTATTCCCTTCAACGTTTGATCCAATTTTCCAACGATTTTCCAACACGATTTGCTTCGCCGATTCGAATTTTTCTTCGGTAACAGACGTTGATGGCCAAGGCGAATTAATACAGGTGACATCGTTGAATGAGGCGAATTGATTTTTTTTGGTGGAAAAGGTCTAGATTGTCAAAATGCCTGTGTAAAACTTTGACAGTTTAAAAATGAAAAAAAGCAAGCTTTGTTTTGATTGGCTGATTTTGACAATCTAAACCCAGAAAACAAAAACAAAATACATTGAAATTTTGTTGTTGCCCTTACGCTATCACCTGTATCAATTCGCCTTGGTTGATGGCCGTCCGGGGATCTCATCGTGCTCTAGGCTCTCTCGGCCGCCTTTGAACCTTTTATATCATTCGTATGCTCGTGTTTTCGACATACACGCTTTATCATATGCCTTTTGTAACATTTTCAACGAATCGGCGCACGAAATTTCATTTTTAACACAAAATTTTAGGCACGCGCAGTGTTCTAATTTTCATCCATTATAAAAATCGAAACACAACAAAGTTTACCGATTGGATAAGCGCGGCAATTCAAAATTATTTTTTGATCATAAGGTACATGTCCATATATTTATATAATTTTATTGATATTTAAAAAGGAAGTAAACAATTTTTTTAGAGAGTCGTACTTTCGCATTGGAATTTAGTGTGTAGCAATAGGCTTTGTTACCATCAAGAAAAGTTAACCATGCATTTTTATGCCTGTAGTTCAATTTCAACAATTGTATTTTGGACCGTCGCGACGCTCATAAACGGGAATCCAGTTGATTTGAAAAATTTGTGTTTACTAATTCGAATTAGAAAATACGACTCTTTAAAACAAGATTTTATGCATTCAACAAAATACATAAATTTTTGATATTATAGTGCAGATGCACTTAATTTATTTTTTAATTTTGGTTTTTAATTTTCGTTTTCTCTGACTTTCTATTGGTGGCTATTCAATTAAACTGAACATAAATATTCGATACTATAAACTTCTGTAGACTGGCTACAGTTTTGGCTATGCTTTTGTTGATTTCGCTTCGGAAACGGATTCACAGCGAGCGATTAAGAGCTTAAACGGTATCACGGTCCGCAATAAGCGCTTAAAGGTAAGTACCTACACCATTATAACTACTCTATACTTCTATTTAATAACGAGCAGAAATATTTACATAGATATGCGCACAACCGTAGCAAAGAAAATTATTCCGATTTTGTTTAGTAAAAAATGCGTACATATTTTGTTGTTCGTGCTGCCAAAGGTCAAACATTTTACAAGTTGTGGTGCTTAAAAGTGACGGTAATAGTCAGCTATTTTTTTACGCAAGATGTTCTTTACAAGAATTTAAACAACTATGCTTTAAGACAAATCTGCAATCAGAATATTCTGAGGTAAGCCAATTGTGAGCGGTTTTGCTTAAAAAATACCTCTAATTATCATGCTTTTTGGGTGTAACTTTTTTGTTGTTGGACATTTTCGAATAATTTTTTTTGGTTAGATAAACCTTCAGGAGTTCTTGGATTGCACATATTTTGTAAAAATTTTTTTTCTTAATTTATTGAGTTCTGGAAGTTTTAATATTTATTTTTGAAGCAAAACCGCTCACAATTGGCTTACCTCAGAATCGCAATATTTTCCAAATAGTCATTAAACACTCTGAATTTTATTTTTAGGTGGTGACAACACCAATTTTTTTTCGCGACCCACCTTAATGTTTATATGACCATACTGGAGGCATTTTAACATCTTGACGGAAACTATGAACGTTGACCAAATAAAAAGTATTTCAACTTAACACTTTCGTGGACGTAAATGCTATAGCATTCATTTTCATAGTGATGCAAAATGACATGAATCCTAGTACAGCATAATCTCGATAATCCGGACAATTAAAAACCAGGCACTGTCCGAAATATCAAAAAGTCCGGATTACCTAGATTACAAAAAAAAATCGATAAAAATACTTCTGAACACCAAGGAAATGTATTTTTTAACTAAAATGATTTTTGCTTAAAAATTTTATTTTTAATACATATGTTATGAACATTTTTAGTGATTTTGAAAGAAATTTGTCATTTTCATTTGGCGAATTGTTGTTTCATTTTTTTAGAAATTCTAGATTTGCCTACATTGTACTTCACTGCCAGTTGACGAAGTGACTTTCCTCGACTTAATTTGTTTAGAATTTTTTTCCATCGTTAAGATTGTACTATAGGTGCCATTGTTAATATTTGATTTAGTTTATACAGTTAGATTAAATTTTTATAATTTATAAGAAGCAGATAAAAATGAGTGTCCGAATTTTTGAGGTAAATAAAAAGTGTGGTGTCCGGATTACAGAGTCACCAATAGAAAGCAATTGGGTGTCCGGATTACCGCATTGTCCGTATTAGCGAGTATCCGAATTATCGAGATTGTACTGTAATAGCAATTTTTAAAGCCAAATTGTATTAATTTAATTTCATGTAACCTTAAATTTTTGTAATTAATATCTATTTCAAAGCAATAACGTGTGTTTACAAATTTCTTTAAGTTTACTCAATGTGCCCGATTGAGTAAACTGTGTAAAAGTGTCTTACTTGACGTGAATGTTATAGCAATTATACTTCGTAGTCTTCTGGGAGAGAGCAGACTCTATTATTGTAAATTTTGTTTCTGACAGTTACAGTTGCTTTCTGCAATGTACATTGGAAATGGACTGTGCTTCCGAGTATGGAACTTACCTCCTGATACATACTATTTAAATATGGTTTAATGTATCAATTTTTTAACGTATATGTAGACGAATAAAAGTCTACAGTTGAATAAATAATGTAATGAAACCAAACTTATTTTTCTCATATATTCTATGAATGACGGCTATAGCGTTCCCGTCATCATATAGTATATGTCTAATCAGATTTCGGATAGTACAACTTGTGAAAAAAAATTGGCTGTCTGTTTTTGAGCGATTTAATAATTAGCATTGAGCATAATTTGAAAATTAAATTTTTCGAGTGCGTTTTTAGTGTGACTATATGATCACGCTAATCGCTACCGGATTAAAGTTCCATCGCATTTGTATGTGGCCGAACAGTAGGTTTTATGTATATTGATGAGTACTTATCTATTTTTGCTTTTATGTACTTACTCCGCTTGTATGTATTGTTTCAATTGATCTAGGTTTCATATGCTCGACCTGGCGGTGAGTCGATTAAAGACACCAATCTATATGTAACGAATCTACCACGTACAATAACTGACGATCAATTGGACACCATATTTGGTAAATACGGTTCAATTGTACAGAAGAATATACTCAGAGACAAGCTGACGGGTAAGCCCCGTGGGGTGGCATTTGTGAGGTATGTTGCAGTTGTATAATTAATGCTACAAAGAACGGAATCGTTAATGTGCTTTCTTTGATTCCGCAGATTCAATAAACGGGAAGAGGCCCAAGAAGCAATTTCGGCGCTGAATAATGTTATACCCGAAGGCGCTTCGCAACCGCTTACCGTGCGCCTGGCCGAGGAGCATGGCAAAGCAAAAGCTCAGCACTTCATGTCGCAAATGGGTATTGGAGGTGGTATGGGAGGGCCTCCACCACCACCCATGAATGCCGGCTACAATAACATGGTCCACAGAGGTAGACAAAATAAATCACGTTTCCAAAAGCCACACCCCTACCATAATGCACAAAAATTCATTTAAAATGTATGAAATGAAGGAATAGGATACAAGCAAAATAATCAGACAGAATAAAAAAAGAAACAGAAAGTGAAAGTGCAGGCAAGAAATGGAGAATCACAACGTAATTAATTAAATGAAAAATTTAAATGGGTCAAGAATTGACCCTCATAATTTGTATAAGTATTTGCTCCTCCCAAATCCCTTTCTCTTTCTTCAAATGAAAATATTAAAGAATTACAAGTAAATCTTTACCATACTATTTTAATACGAATTTGATAAGTTTTCTTAGCATTGCGTTTCCATTTTCATTTTATGTGTGGTTAGTTAAATTTGCTCTGTACGTTTTTTTCTTAATTTTTTTATTTTTTTGTTGTTATTTAACAAATTTAATAAATATATTTCCTAATTTTTAAAATATAAATATCTAATTATCTTTTTGAAATCAACAGAATTTCATACATATGTACATCATAACTTTAAACTGAACTAACTTGGTCTGCGAGAAAATCCATAAGAATCAAATATACATATTTAAAGTTCACTAACTCGTACATATACACGTGCACCAGCGCATAAGCAATTACATATATGCACGTATATGTATGTCGTATATATAGCGCGTGTTACAGGTAAATCCAACGTGCGACCACATACATGTAGAAATTCCAGGAACTCGCTATTCCTTTAGTATGTTTGTATGTATAGCAATGTATATACATACTTACAGTTAGTTGCTTATATACGAGAATGGGATTGGTATTACAGTTGCACAAGTTTCACGAAGTTATAAACATTTTGCTACAACTGGCTTATAACGGAAAGCGTTTGATTTATTTCAACAATTGGTATGAGCTGACTCCGATCTCTACTCATTTAATACACACTGCTCTAGTAAATTAATCTTCACATGCATTTGATTAAAATATTCGGATAACATTTCGGTATCACTAAAAACTAAATATATATTAGTACAATGCGTAGTAATATCCAACATCCAATCATGTTTACTTGCATCGTATTTAAAATTACATAAGCATAATTTATTGAACGTTTAAAATCTATACTGCATATATATTATCCGTCTTCGCTGGAGAAGATAAACAACGTGGTTACTTGCAACGTATTTTAAAGTATACAAGCGTAGTTTATTGAGCATTTAAAATCCTTACTGCATACATATTGTGTATGTCCCTGGTATTTGCTGCAGAAGATAAACAAATTTGGAAATAAGTTTAAGCGAAACAACAAAAAGAAAAAAATATGTGCAAAATGTATGAATTTCTAATCCCTGTCCTTGTCCTTACATTAAAAGGAATTTTCGACGTTTCACTCTCTTAAATAATCTTCAATAAAAATGCATAATAAATGTGTTAAAGAAAATACATTTTTTTGTTTTTTTTTCCTCTGAAGTGTGCGTATTGTTCATCGGGAAGATTTTTGTTATTTTTTTCTAGGTATTTAGTTAAAAGAGTTCCGAAATGAAGATAATGGGCATGGCAAGTAAGTATACGCCAGCCGATGTTGCCGTTATCGATGTCGGTTATAATTCATACCTAAATTGAATTCAAAACCAAAAAAGCACAAATCGTCGATATCGGCTAATTTTTTTATTTTTTTTAATATAATTTGCAATTTTTTTTATAGATGATGAATTTTTTAATAGATGAAAACTCGTTTAGAAAGTAAGCGATGATATATGCAAGTGTCCAATATATAACCCCTAAGAAGGTGAGATTTTATATAATACGTGTAAGCAACACACACTTAAACACATTAATGTTTTTTTTAAAAGCCATGCTTTTAAGAAAATCATAAAAACTAGTTATTTTACTTGCACTCTATATTTCTTTCGTTTATCTTTTTTATTTTCCTTTGACACTAAGAAACATATTTACGGTGCAGAAGTCCTTGAATTTTAGTTCCATTGTCTGGATTAAATATTTAGTACATTATATAAATTCAGTTTCTTGATTGTTTATATTTTCAGTTCGACTTTTTATTAAACAAATTAATAAAATAAAAAATGAATCGCAGTGGTTCAGCTGTTTAATATGTTGGATCGCCTCAGACGTCTGAGGCGACGTTCAGACTCGAAAGAGCGTTGCGATTTCAGCAGAAAACTTAAACCTAAGAAGAAACTCTTAATTACTGCCGCAACCAACATTCAAATATAGAAAAAAGAAACTCTCAACTTGTTGTTATCCGCATAAAACCGCTTAACACATGTGGTTGCAAGAAGCTAGGCCTTTAGTTTCTTAACTGAGCCATTTATAAAAATATATATATATATTTATATATATATATATATAGGGTGTTCATGGGAAGGTATAGAAAAGATGCGCTGCGCAGAAATTTAGATAAAGTTTAAAATAAAGCAATAAAGCCAATTGCTGTTTTTTATAAAAATTTAGGGAAGTATAGTAGTAGTACTGTTATTACCGTAAGAGTGTTTTTTCCACTTAAGCATCAAAAGTTGTTTATCATATTTTGAACTTTAAATTTCAAAAAATTAGTTGATTTTAAAGAAACCTACATTATAAACTGCTCTATATTTATGAGAATAGTTACCACAAACGATTCGGTTTCCGAATATCCTACAGCTGTGCATTCGCATTGAAAATACATAAACTTTCAATATATTAAATAATGTGTTCAAGAAATTGTTTTCGTCAAATCCTAGGCTTTATTTCTTGTGACCTAGTATAAGAAAAATACATACATATGTTGAATAGAAACTGGGAAAATTCGATAAAGCTTACCTACCAGGTAAGGAATAGTTCAATATCGTAGAAAATTGGCTTTTGTATATTTGATGATGAACATCACCATATACATATTAATAATTATCTTATTTCGAATCAATAATTTTGACCATCGGCCCAATATTAGTACTGTATGTGTGTTTTCCTATTAAATTACGTACAATACAGATTGCGTTTTAGTGTTTAAATAAAATTAAATCTTCATTACCTAATATGCTGTCATACGAAGTTTTAGCAATCGAACTTTGTCGAGCTAAAACTTCCTTTGCCATTATTTCGATCAATAAATGTATGTATTTACATTATTTTTTCCATTAACAAATAAAGTCCTTCCGACTTCATACTATACCTATTATCAAAAGAATATACTTTCATCAACGTTTCCTACTTATGTATAATAATTATATAGATAAGAGAACATATTCACAATACAAAATTTCTTTTTTACTAATATGTAAAATTTCTTATTTTCATTTCATGCTGCAACTTGTGCTCGTATGCGGGATGACTTTGGTTCATACTGCATGCCGTTTATCTTTCTACATTTTCTTACGATAACTTGATGTAAATTGCGATTAACCTCTACTGTGTCGCCTGTGCTATTCCACTTCGTCCCACATATCATACAACGTCATATTGGTTTTGAAAATATTGCCTTCGATGACACGCGGCACATGTTACCTCTACCGTTGTGTGTCTTATTTGTTCCTATAGGCTACAACTATGCTGGCCTCATCGACGGTTTATATCGTAAGAAATCTTATCACTATCCATATTTATAATTTATAAATACAACGCTATAATATGTAAGGGCGTGTATGTGTGTGTGTGTATGTGTGTGTTTGTGTGCGCGTTGGTGTTCAAAATCAACAAGCCGTAAAGATAAAATGTATACTAGTATTGGAACAGAGGCGTGTGAACTAAATAAACCAAATAAGATTATGACACGTGGTCGAATGCAGCGAACTTTCAAGTAAAAATATAATGATCTCAAAGATATACAGTTTTATTACAATGATCTAATACTGTAGTTGCTAAGTGAAAATATTACGAATAAATTAATGAAAAAACAATGTTCCAACTGTGTTATGGTAAAAATTAAAAGACATTAAAGTGTTAACATGATTAATGTATGTATATTATTTGGTAAAAGACAGTAAATTGCTTTTAAGACAGTATTAAAGAAGTACAGTAAAAAAATGATCGAATTGCAGGCTAGAGGTGGAACGCATGAAAAAGTTTCGATATAAAGGAGCACAAAGCATTTGTGGTACATATATATGTATAATTTCATTTCATATATAAATAACTAATTTAGAGACGTGATTTCCAATATGAAATTTGGTTTAAGCGCACTTATAGTTTGGAGAAACAATTTTCTTTTCAAGTTCTATTTGTGATTAATAGGGATCGGAATTATATGCAAATGCATATTTTTTTGGAGCTTCCGATTTGAACGGGACAAAAACAGAAACTATTTTTATTGAAAAATATTAAGAATGAGCTAACATCTGCACAGCATATTTGCATATTTTGCATATTTTTGCATTTTTTGCATAGTTTTTGCATATAAATCCGATACCTAGTGATTAATATCTTCTTATTTCACCAAGTTGCAGTCTTTGACAAGTACGACCTTCGCTCCGATATTTTCACTTCTTGTTTTATACTAAATATTTGAATTTTTCTAAAATTACTTACTATTAGAATCCATGCAAATGTACCTTACAAAAAATACAAAACGAAAAAAATCTGTAAATTAGACTATATACATTAAAGAGAAATGTCATCTTATTGGCATTAAGCAACTTTATACTCTTTGTAACCCGGATGTGAATTACACAACAGTATGAAAACGATGTAGTCAAAAATTTGCAATTAAAAATTAGTAGAGTACTTAGATTTTGGATACAGCACAACTTTGGCTTGTGTATTCATACAAATTAGTACCATAGATAGTAATTGTAGTATCATGCGGTGCGTATGTATTCAATGCACCACTATTGACTGAAAACAAAAACAAAAAAAATATTTCTAATTTATGTTTTGCTATTTATAATTCATATTTTGTTATTTATGTTATATTGTTAATTAGACTGTTGGAACTGAAATATTTATTTAATTTATATTATAATAAAGTGCAAACAATTTAATTAATTTAATTTTTTTGTGTATGTATATAAATGACAGCGTTTTAAGAATCGTATTTGAAACCATAATCGTACTTGCAAGCAGTACCCTTTTCAAGTTCCTGTTCGTAGTGTTGTGGTTGAATACAGACTAAATATATTCAACGGAAATCATAATTATAGATTTCCATAAAAATCGTTTCCGCGATTTGCTTAACATGCGTTCATTGGTTAAGATAAATTTTCAACTATCCAACACTCAGGGTGCATCTATAAATTGCGTTCCATCTTAGTCCATCTGAATCTGAAAGGGAAATGTCAAATACCAATGCAAATGCTAAATTAAAAAAAACGGGCAAATATTCACACTGAAATACAATTGAGCACACAATAATGATGTAAAAATTATAATAGTTTGAAATATAATTGATATAAGGTCTGCAAAAGTCCAAAACACAAGATTTACGAAGATCCAAATTAATTGTTTATTGTTTTGTTACCATAACGTGCTTCATAAAAACAAGGTCATTTTTTGAAATCCCGATTTAGTAGTGCCACATACGAGAGTGTCAGCCAGCCTTTACTACCTTAACCCATTGCTGCCGGGTACCAGTTCCGCCCATACGATTTTGATAAAATTTCATACACGACCTAGAAGTGACCCAAAATGATCAGAAACAAAATTTCAGCTTTATATCTCTGCACGTTGCTGAGATATTCAGTAGGTATTTTGTACCCATTACGCAGCAATGGTAGCTTTTTTCCATACTTTGTGAAGTGATCAGCTAAACACGTGAACAAAAGTTGTATTTTTTACAGGTGAGTTAGGAGGCAGATTTTTGTGAAGTTCTAAGGCCACTACGTTTCGCCACATTTTCCACCTCCGGAAAATTCACGATTTTTGGAGTCTGGTAACTCTAGCTAGATGGCGAAATTTTAGGGTGACCTTCACTAGGTTAAGGCAGTTCCATCTTTACCCTAACTATCCCTATCAATGGTTTTGAGAGATCTCCAACATTGACTTTTTTGTGATTTAAAAAAAAAAAATCAATTTTCATAGGTAAAATTTTACCCATTAGGCAGCAATGGGTTAATGAACTGCAGTCCTTTTTGTATTTCTCTGCGTAATGTGCAATATGCTTAAAAAATTATTTAAAAGCTAAAGCAACCCCCATCTATTTTCAGTTCACAAAAGCTTGAAATTTGAACAAAACTTGGACAACACTTACTGCACGGATATTTAGTCGTTCCAATGGATTTGGTTAATTTCTGCAGAGTAATGTGTGAATCACAATTTTTAAATGTTGCGAATTCAAAATGACTTTGTAATTATGAGACGCACTTTATAAATAATCTGTTTCAAATATGTCCACGTCTACAACCAGCACAACTGTTTTTCGCGGGGCATATGATTAACTCTACGCAACCTTTCAAGTTTGATGTGAGGTTGCTAAAACTTCTGCAACAATTTCTTTACTTGGCGTTTTTTGGTTTACAGTTCCTGTAATAATATTTTTGGAAATTTGGCCTTGGTTTGTCATAGGGCTGTCGTGCAAATTATACATACATATTTCTTGAATTTTTAATTTGAGTTGGTATTTATAATTTTCAGCTTTGTTAATCGGTAGAAAAATCTGACTTCCATAGCATTTAGCTTTAGTGGTAAATACTGGTAAAGTATATTAAATTACATGAAATTACAAGAAATAAAAAAAGGACTATTTTATAAATGCTAACTGGACTATCTGGAAATCAAAGCTAAATCATTGTGAAAGTCAATGTTGATCAAGGGAATTTTCGTGTACGAACAATGCAACGGAAACTATTGGTTGCAACTCGTTAGTGTAATACGAGTATAGTGAAATAAAAAAGTATTATATTAAAATGTGAACGTGCAGAAACAGCCAAGATAGCAAGTTATAAAAATTTTGTAAATGTGTTTTTCCATAATGTAAGAAAGTGCAAACAGCAAATACCAACAAAATTACCAAAAGGACTCTCTTTTTGTTTTAGTAAAAGGAGATTAAATTCAATGAACAACGTTAACTGCCCAATAAAAGATTTTCAAATGAAGCGAAAACAAACTGTTAAAATAATGTTAGTGGAATAAATTGAAACCAAGAAAGTCAAGCAAATAAGGCAAAGAAAATCAGTGTTAGTATAAAGTAAACAAAATTTAATAGTCACAAAATTGTAAATTTCACTTATACTATGTAAGTATGTTAACACATAAGAGTATAACGTGGAAACTATAAAAAGGATAAATGAAAGAATGAAACGCGGTAGGTGGAAGCGTAAACGAAAAGTGCTGATGAGTGTTACGGTAAAGTTGCTGACAACTGTTAATACAGTCTGTTTACCGTTCGTTCTTTTTACAACTAAAGTGTACTGTGGCATGATTCGCATTATGACCAGTATTCTCTATCTGTGTTGGAAAATATCACAGACAAAAAAGTTGCAAAACAAAAAATGTTTATACCAATCCGCTGTCAATAAATGATGTTAACATCAGCTGTCGCAAACAATTTCATGAAATTGACCTCGTAGCGGTATTCATGCTTTATGTATTTGCTTTCTTCCAAATTTTGATCTTAATTTAATGAAGTTGCTCAATTTGAATATGGTCAGCGAAACTAAAGGTAAATGGCGCGCACCTGTGTTTAAATTTGTTTTATGGATGTGAAAAAACTCTAAAATGGACAACATTCAGAATCAGTGCAATTCTATTAAAATGGAACGAATTATAACTAGGGAGCACTATTAATATGTATTCATATGTATTTATAAATTAGCCGCTAGTTGTTGTAGGCAAAATAGGTGGGAACTAAGACGCGGAATTTCATTCCATTAAGAGCTACCAAAATAAAAATGAAATAAATTAAAAACAATAATAGGATTATATTCATATAAGAATTAAATTAAAGACAACTCAGTTGCTAAAATATAATTTTTTTATGCAATAAAATTTAGAATGGATGTTATTTAGGATTGACATTAATAATTATCAATTAAAATTATATTATACTAATTTTTTAACACTGTATATTTTAATGTTATTGACAATATTAATTAATAATTATTAGTATTCATTATTATTGTTAATAATTAAATAATATGTTATTTAGGATTGACATCCTTCGATCCTGGCCTTAGTCATGTACAAATTGGCCAGTGACTAACCTGTACGTTTTATAAAATTTTTAACTATTGGTTCTGGCTAGTTTATACTTTAATTCTCAGTTTTTGAACCAGTTTTCAATAAATTTATCCTGTTGCAAATTTTGCAGTAAAGACAGGAGTATTGTTTTACAGTCTTGTCACTCATAATTTAAATCAAGATATAATCCGGATTCCGTGCAAATTTTGAGGATATTTATGAGCAATTAATGTAATTAAGAAAAATTTAATATTATTATTGGCGTAATCCACCGTACAATAGGCATATTTGTTCGAGCAAGCGAAAATGAAATTTTTATACAATACTTTTATAATTATATTTTCAAGGCTTATTTGTGAATCGGAACTTTTTGATTCTTTAGTAAATGTTATGATTTACCCATAAAGTTGAAAGGGAAACAAATTAGTCAAATCTGAAGAAATGCATGAAATCTGCATTGTTCAAACCAATAAAATTTATACAGATATATATACCTATAATCTTGTTATTTATATACTCTTAAATTGTTATACACATACAATGCAATTATATATACATGCTGTATAAATATATATATACATATATATATGTTATATGTATATACATATATATATGATATATATTTATATACATATATATATATTTACAATGCATATTCGAAACTGAAAATGAAGTAAAAAGTCGTAAGAGTAAATAAAATAAGCATTGTAACACATTATAATTATTTAAAACTAGCAAATTGTCGTTTAAAAGTAAAAAGATAATCACAGTAAATGCATCTCTTTATAATGGGAACTGAAATTTAACTGTAAACTTCCATAATTTCCATGTATTTTACTTTTCAAAGACACATACCTGTGCAAAAAGCAAACTAGTCAAGCATAAAAATAGTTGAGCGATAACATCTAAAAATCGATACTGTTTTGTATATCTTCTGTTTCGCATATTTTCGAGCAATCTGCATCAATACATATATCTGTGCATGTGCAGTAGCATATGTACATACATCTTTATAATTATGTGCAAAATTACAAAAAATAAAATTGAAAAAAAATGATTTTTTTATGATTACGAATTAAAAAATGCAAATATTATGATCGTTGAACAAATAAAATTCTGTGTATTTTGTGTATTTGGAGGGAAATGTTCGTGTTGATGAGGGACAACAGCAAGGTACATTCCGTAAGTAGTGACTATTTCCTGAATCATAACTGAAACGGAATTATTATTTCCTTTTATTTATTTATATATATCTATAAGTAATTATATTACATAGCAGTATTCAAATTGTAAGCCACTCAAAACAAACAGCTATAACAGTGATGGCCTTCAATAAGATGTACATTTTTTCATTTAATAACAAGGCAACAAATTTAACATATAGCGTAGATCTGTATTAATATACACCAATACCTCGCTTTGCGTCGTTTCGTTTTGCGTTTTTTCGAAGTTGCGTCGCTGCTGAATTAGTACTAATTTTCACTGTGCGTCGTTAGATTTTCGAAGCTGCGTTGTTTTGGGTTCGAGTCATTAATTTTTTTTTGAAATTTTCTTTCTAATTGCGCCATGTTATCAAAACTCGGGGATTCCCTTTCTAACTGAAAATCAACTCAATTGTAATACAGTTTTATTTTCGCTTTGTTTTGCTAATTTTAGAATTCAGTTTCAATTAGTGTGTTCGCTTTTTGTAACGTTTCAATTAGTATGTTGTGCTTTTTTTTAAAAGAGAACAATAAATTTTTACGGGTTGTTTCTGGTTACAAAAAAGGTAAATATTTTTCCAATTTATTTATTGGCAGAGTTATATTATTTTTGTTTTTTAAATGTTTACTTTGTTCAATTTTCTTTTTAAAAGGTAGTATTTTCGTAACCCTGGAACCTATCTTCGATCTTTACATGGTTTGCTATAGAAAATCATAACCCACTTTGCGTCGTTTCAATTTGCGTCGTGTTTTTTTGGAACGTAACCACGACGCAAAGTGAGGTATTCGTGTACTTATGAAAATTAGATTCGAGAACATAACATCGCTGCGAGAAGGTAATAATTTAAAACCACATTGCAAAAATATTAAATTCAGTGGTCAAACACAATAGTGGCTTGTTTGTTGATCTTTTACATATTTTAATAAAATTAAGTTTATTTATTATTTATTTATTTTATTTTATTAATAAGAAATTTATATTTTTATTATTTTCAAAGCCGTAGCTCAGCTGGCTAGTGCGTTGGGCCGCGAGTCAAATGCGACGTTCGAACCCAGGTTCAAGACTCCGTTGCTGCTAACACCGAAAAAAAATAAAAACAACAATTTTTCTTTCGGCGGCTGTCCTCTCAGCAGGAAATGGCAAACCTCTGAGAGTAATATTGCCTATGAAAAAGCTCCCAACTCGCCGTTCGGAATCGGCATAAAACTGTAGGTCCCTTCCAACCTTGTACAAATTCGCACGCACAACACGGATAGTTTCGGGTAGCTAGGCCTTAGTCAAGGCGAATTGGTACAGGTGATAGCGTAAGGGCAACAACAAAATTTCAATGTATTTTGTTTTCTGGGTTTAGATTGTCAAAATCAGCCAATCAGAAGAAAGCTTGCTTTTTTTCATTTTTAAACTGTCAAAGTCAAGGCGAATTAATACAGGTGACCTCGTTGAATGAGGCGAATTGATTTTTTTTGTTAGAAAAGGTCTAGATTGTCAAAATGCCTGTGTAAAACTTTGAGAGTTTAAAAATGAAAAAGCAAGCTTTGTTCTGATTGGCTGATTTTGACAATCTAAACCCAGAAAAAAAAAACATAATACATTGAAATTTTGTTGTTGCCCTTACGCTATCACCTGTATCAATTCGCCTTGGTCAAAGTTTTACACAGGCATTTTCTTTCACCTTTCCACAAAAAAAATCAATTCGCCTCATTCGCCTTGGCCTTAGTCTCGTAATCGGGCTGTCGTGCCAGTCAAGAAGAAGAAGATTTTCAAAGGAGAAATGTGTTGCCTTATTTTTGGAATCTAAATTTATTAACTTAATTAATTTGTTAAATTATTAATGAAATGAAAGTGGTGCAAATAACTTTTAGGCGGTTTTCACTATTTGAAATTTTTGAGATTTTGGTGTCACATGACTTCTGGGGATTAGTGGGTAGTGAACGACTTATACGTATGTTATATCACAGAACAAACAATATACAGAATGCGCATCTGGTGTAAAGAAAATTTTCTTTGCGGGTTCCAGCGGTAGGGCCCGTTTTTGGATGCGGGGGAAGCAGTAAAGGGAACGAGAACGCACAGAGCGCGAGAGCGTAAAATGAGAAACTGTGAGAGCGAAAAATCAAATGTTCGGAGAGCAAACAGATAAAAGTATTGATCGCATGCCGGTGTACAAAACAGTAACGCGCCATATATGTGGTTGTTGTTGTTGGCCAACAAAGCGATGTGCCGCATGCATGGTGATGGTGGAAACACGTACAGGGGAAAGGCGACAGCCTGTGGTTGTTGTTGTCGCTGGCTAACAACTGAAGTTAGAATAAATTTTTGCTTTGGCTGATTTCTGTAAGTAGCTCAGCGACTCACAATACTACGATAAAAAAAACGCCAATTGTGGGAATAAGTCAGGGAATAAGTTTGGTCAAAATAACCAGAGTTTATTACGATTTTAGGATTTTAAGTTTTCGGGGTTTAGTTACATTTTCTTTTCTGAGGCCCATGAATTTACAATGCATCCTGAGAAGAACTAAGATCATAAAATCCAAAATTGTGTTTTTATGATCAGGACATGTGGAAAACCATTGTGGTGTAGCATTTTGACATTTAACTTTTATTAAATTTTGTATGCCTACAATTTGTGGCTGTTTTTCAAAAATGCTGCGGAAAATTGAAATGTGTACTTTGCTTATCTCTAATAGAATTTGCGATGGACTAATAAAATTGCCGAAATCTTTGAGAGAGTTAAAGTTTTTGTGAAATATGAAAAGTTCACTAGGAACTGTTAGTATCTCATCTTCTTTTCTCAATTCACCTGCGCATGTTTCACAGTTTATTTTGGGAAGTATTTTGTAAACAACATAACCCAAAAAATATCTTAAATTTACCATTGATTTAGTAAATTCAGAACAGTTCTGAAAATTATCATAGAAAATAGTTCCTGAACTACCCTAAAACTAGCAATTCCATTTGGTGTAGCTAAGTCGCATTTGAGCCAGCCATTTCTCAATGATTTAACAAGGTGCGGGAAATCATATATACAGAACACTTTTCCATCATTATACATGAAAAAAGGCCTTTCCAAAGTTACACCCATATCCGAAAAGCACTTCCTATTGGAAGACCCTTGGTCACAAGTTATAACTTTTACTGTGATGCCAAAACTATTAAGAATTTTTAAATTTTCCAGAATTATACTTTTTAACATAATTGCAGAAAGTCCGTTTTTGGAAACAAAGTAATTTAGTACCAATGACCAGTTAGAAAACATTAATTTGACCATAAAAACTTGGAACTAGCCTCGTAAATATATCTGTAAAAATTTTAAATTTGGATCAACCACGTCGAAAACAATTGCAATAAATTCAAAATTGGAATCAACCACGTCAAAATTTAGACAAATAATTATACTTGGAACTAGCCTTGTAAATATATATGTAAAAATTTTTATTTTGGATCAACCACGTCCAAATATTTGCAAAATTTAATATCAATTAATCTAAGCACAGCATGAACAAAAAACGATCGTTCATCTCGAAGATTCGATTGATAATGACAATAAACAAATTCGCCGGCACGTGCTCGCTCTGCGCTTGCTTTTTTACAAACAAGAACAAGAAGCGGGCAGGCAAAATTTGCATAGGAAAAAGTGACTGGCAATCGCTTTGCCAAAACAACCACCACAAGTGCCCGAGTAAAGCCAAGCTGGCTTTACTCGGGCACAACAACAACATTGCGTGTTGTTGTCGAAATGAGAATAAACAAATCCATCGAATGAATGCGAGAATGCACGAGAGGATCGCAAAGCAGCTCTCCGCTCGCTTGCGCTTACTCTCTCGGTTCCATATACATTTTCCTCATCTTGCTGCTTCCCGCCCGCGTCCTAAATGAAATCGCAAAATTATTTCAGATGCGCCTTCTGTATACTGTTTATTCTGTGGTTATATGTATTTCAATTCAATATGTGGCCGTGTATTGCTATGACCAGCTATGTAAGTACTGTGAATGGAAGCATACGTCGAGGAAGAGGAAGAGAAATCAGCTGTTGGCTATTTATTGTTTATAGCAAAAAAATACCACAAATAGTATTTTAGTCGAATAAATTTTGAGTATCAAACCCGACGGAAATGCTAAAATCGGTAGATGTCTCAAAAGCATTCGGCAATTACATTGGCATGAAGTGCGCCGAGGTGTATTTATTGAGAGAGGAGCACTACTCCATTGTTTGTTCCCACTGCAAGCTGAAGGCGTTCGAGTTCGAAGACTTTCTACAACATTTTCGAAATGCCCATTTGCTTGCTGCCAGTAATGCAGCGGAACCAGATGTGCTAATCAAAGTTGAAGTGGAAGACATCGAATTGTGTGGTGAGGAGGAGAAAAAACCAGAAGCCGCACAATTCGCTGAATTTCTGGAGGTGCCCATGAGTCCAGTAAAACGAAGCGATTCACCGTCGATGACGGATTGCTTAAGTGTCTCGGCATCGCACCGAATTGTGGAAACTGGATGGCCGTCGACGGCTAAAGACAGTGAGTCAGAGGACACGGTAGAAGATGACAGCGCCAAGGAAGCAGATTACACGCCAAAAGTGAGACAGATTTGAGACTGAATAGCCAATGTCAAATAATAATTGTATTTTAGATTTTAAAACGACCACTAGCTCAAACAACGGAGCCCTTTAAGTGCAATGATTGCAGCAATACGTACAGATTTGCAAAAAATCTAGAACGTCATATTAAGAAATGTCACAGTGCTGGCGAATATAAATGCCCCAAGTGTGGACAGGTATTCTGTCAAGAAAGAGCACTTAACGCGCATCAGCGCAAGGATCATGCGGGTTACCCCTGCGCACAATGCGACAAGGTGTACAAGAATAAGGAATCTTTGCGCGTACATGAGTACAACCACAGCGGGGTACGCAATTTCGCCTGCGACGTGGGGGGGTGCGACAAGGCGTTTTTCAATCCAAAACTGCTGTGCATTCATAAACGAGTAGTGCACTCATCCGAGCGAAATTTCGTTTGCGAAATGTGTGGATATCGTACAAAAAAGAAGAATGCACTCGAAGTGCATAAGCGTTCACATACAGGTGAGCGACCGTTCGTTTGCAAAGTATGCGGCAAGGGTTTCGCTTCACAGTCACTATTATCGGAGCACATGCCTATACATTCAACGGAACGTCCACACAAATGCGAAGTTTGCGGGGCAACATTCTCCCGGTCTAAGGCGCTATACCACCACAAGCACCTTCATCTGGGCGTTAAGAAGTTTATATGTAAGTTATGCGGCCGAGCATATGCACAAATGGCGGGCTTGGCTGGACATATGCGGCAACATAAGGCTGAACAATTTTGATGTATTAGCTAGAAAATAGTTTTATTAACGTTATATGGAGCAATGGTATGTAAGATACGAATTTTTTAATTGTATCACAAACATTTTTCATATTTTATTTCAACCGTTGTATAACATATTATTTTATTATGATCCCAATGCCTACGATTTCAACAATTTGTTTAAACTATTCCAGACAAACAAGATTGTTTTTATTTACAAGTGCTCATTTATATCTTATAAACTCGATGCTCAATTAATTTGTTACAAGACCCATGGAATAAATAATAAAAAAAAAAACGTTTTGGTATCGGCTGTGCGAAAGTGTTAGCTGACATATTGTTCTTCGAAATCCATACTTTATATGGCTTGGAATTAAAAGGCATTTGCACTATTTTGATTTTCTCAACGAATCAATTACTTCTTTTGGAAACTCAAAGTTTGTACTCTTTGAGGTATTTGAATTTTGCGTTACTTTAAATTGACTTTTAAATTTATAACAATTTGTGCGATGCATAGTGAAATAAACCAATTGATCCAAGTATAGACAGCATTCTTATTTTGACAACTTCTTTTGTCAAATTGTGTATGTCTTTTTCTATCATTAAACTACTTGAAATAATTGGACCTTCAAAGGGCCTAAGAAAAAGAAATGTTATGTATACATGAATATATTACTTAATATACTCATATGACTACATAGCGTCACCTTAATATAGAAAAGACTTAACTCATAATTTTTCGAAATCGTGTTTTTTGCATTTTCTGTTAGAATACCCTCAAATGTAATCCTGTTTAAGATTACACAGTCATATGTTGAAAATAACGGTTTTAAAAGGAAATGAAAAAAGCCCTAACTCAGTTTTCATGCGTAGCGTGGTAGCCATTTCGTTTCTATCCAGTTATGTTTGCTGCAGGGAGAAACATTTTTATATCACGTGTAAAAAAAATAACATTTATTTAAGTGGTAAAATGGATTGTGTTACTGAAAGAATGAAGTTATTAAGTTTTTTCTTCCTCCTGTAAAATTTTTAAATTGTGAGATACGTCCTTTCTATATTAAGGTGACGATAGGCAAAGTACCATAACACAAAAAGGCATCTAGTATTTTTGTTTTATTTTGTTTTCTTACTATGGTTTTCTCAAGAACACAGCGCAAATGTTAATTTAAAAAAATTCAATTTTGAATTCACTTGAATTTCTCAATAATTTCACGGGCTAAGTTTTGACATATATTTGTTTACCTTTGCTTTTTTAATATGTCAAAATAAGAGTGCCGATTTTGCCAACTGTCACTTCTTGGATCACTTAGTTTATTTCACTATGGTGCGTTGTAGTATCGTAACATTTTTTCTGATACTTATCTAATAATAATAATTAATAATTGACTGGCACGACAGCCCGCTTACGCGAGACTAAGGGCTAGCTTCCCGCAACCACCCGTGTTGTGCGTGTGAATTTGTACGCGGGTGGAAGGGACCTACAGTTTTATGCCGGTTCCGAACGGCAGGTTGGGAGCTTTTTCATAAGCAATTTTTACTCTCAGAGGTTTGCCATTTCCAGCTGGGAGGACAGCCACCGAAAGAGAAAACGAGTTTTCCCGTTATTTTTTTTTTAGGTGTTATTACAGGCAGTATTTGAACCTGAGGTTGCTGCCTTCGACTCGCGGCCCAACGCACTAACCAACTGAGCCACGGCGGCTGCTGATACTTATCTACAATCATAAAAAAACGCGTTTATTTATTGAACTATTAATTTATTTCCGCATAATTTGTACAGTATGCATATCACATTTTTAATATACACGAGGTCGCAGACCAAAATGTATGCCATTTTTTGAACGTAATACAATTTTTATGGACGGCTGGATATCAGCACCGAGTTTGATCAACTCAAAGTGGCGCACCATTTGCACAATTACTGCTCGCATCTCAAATAGGGCAAACCGCTGTCCAATGCAATTGCGCGGACCGGCACTGAATGGTATGTTACTGAAAATGTTAGCCCGCGCATCCATTTCTAAATGTCGTTCAGGCCGATAGCGCTCTGGGTCCGTGAAAACTTCGAAATCACGCAGCAGCTGCCACAGCAATATAACGACATTCGTACCAGCCGGTAGCGTGACATCCACTGTAAGGAATTATGCCGGCTGAGCAAGGAGTTTGTTTCTTTGTAAACAACATTGCATACCTAGTTTTAAATCTTCCTTTAAACAGCGGCCTATAGCTGGTATAGGTGGATAAAGGCGCAGCGTTTCTTTGATCACACAGTTTAGATACGTTAAGTCTTGTAGATCACGGTACGTTATCGGTCGGGTAAGATCCGCTCCGAAATGTGCATGTATCTCTTCGAATAGAAGGCGCTGAGGGACGACATTCCTAGAGAGCAAATAAAGACAAAATGAGGTTGCTGATGTGGTGGTGTCGTGTCCTTCGAACATAAACGTGTTTACTTCGTCGCGTAACTCAACATCTGAAAGTGGTGGGCCATTGTTACTGTTTTTTACCTGTAGCAGCACATCGAGCAGTGCGAGGCGCGGCTTAATGCCAATACCTATTGATTGAATTAAGTATTTATCTGAACGAATGTTTGAGTCTAAGTTGTGGTTTTTCACCGTTATCGTCTTGATCTGTCGATTGGTTCTCGTTAGGTGAAGCTTGTAATACTTTGCGCCGTTTTTCGATTATATTGTTTGTGAAGCGATGCATTACGGCAATTCCGCGAATCTGTTTTTCATATAATTTTGGAGTCAGCACCCGGAAGAAAAGAGGAAAGGCCAATATTGGTCTAATAAAGCGTGTTGCAAATATGTTGGTAACGCTAACATTTCAAAGAAAAATATTTTGAGGGTATCATTTTGCAGTAATAACGTGGAAAAATTAATACTTACTCCTTTACTGCTTGAACAAAGTCTGACTTTGAATCTTGTTGAGCATTAACACATACCCCCATTGCAGTTTCTACGAGAATTTATAAAATTTGAATTTACTCTGCACATTTATTTCTCCGCTCCTGTTTTCACTCACCTGCAATAATATCGAGAGTCATCAGTCCCATATGCGGATAAATGTCCACATCCGTTTGACCATCAGCGAATTCGTGCAGTTTCTGCACTAAAATCAAGCTTTGTCGATCAAATACATCCACAAACTGTTCTAGTATTTTAAAATGAAAGGCGGGTGTGATAATCTTGCGCATAGTCTGCCATTTCTTGCCATGGCTTAGTAGTAGTCCGTCCCCTAACCAGGCGTGCAGTAAAAGGTACAGTTGATGTTTTTGGACGTGTGTGTGGCTGCTGAGCAGCCCATCCACATATCTTGGGTCTGCAGTTACTACTACTATACGGCCAAATACGTTGGCACAGAAGCTTTTCCCGTAGCGCGCAACGAATTCCTGAAATTTCAGATGCAAATCTGTCACATAATGACAAAAATCAATTTAATATTTGTACGTACTCGTAAATTACTCCGTGCGACAGCTTTTTTCACACCGGGAAAAATCCATATGTGCGTGAAACTAGAGAGCAACCATAGTAATACTGCGTACTCAGTTTTTCATTTCTACATCCTTTGTCCTTTTAAAAGGACTTCAAAATTTTGAAGTGGATAAAAAATACAAAAAATATAAAAAATACTTAACCTCGTTAGAATATGGCGATATGTATATCAAATGAAAGAGGAAAGGCTCAAGAATTTAAATAAAATTAATTTTTTATCTATTTGTAAAAAAAGGATATGAAAAAGGTCCTTTGAAAATTTTAATCCTTTATATCCTTGAAAATTTACATAGAAATTTTTTGAAAAGTGAGCATGTTAAAACCCCAAATCCCCCTGATCACGTGTCATTGTCAATTTCATTAATCTAACTTAATTAGTTCGAAAGTTATTAAAAATAAGGCGGAAGCTGCAATTCTAATGAAGTACAAAAATTCTAATTTATTTGAGTATCAGTATTTTAAATAATAAAAAGATACAAAATCAATGAAGCGAGAAAAATGAAATTTTGACACGTGATCAAGGAGATTCGGGGTTTTAACATACTTACTTTTCAAAAACATGCGATGTAAATTTTCAAGGATATAAAGGATTAAAATTTTCAAAGGACCTTTTTCATATCCTTGTTTTACAAATAGATAAAAAATTAATTTTATTTAATTTCTTGAGCCTTTCCTCTTTCATTTGATATGCATATCGCGATATTCTAACGAGGTTAAGTATTTTTTATATTTTTTTAATTTTCTATCCCCTTCAAAATTTTGAAGTCCTTTTAAAAGGACAAAGGATGTAGAAATAAAAAACTGAGTACGCAGTATTACTATGTTTGGTTTCTAGTTTCACGCCCATATGGATTTTTTTGGTGTGAAAAATTTTTTTAATTTTTGTCGCACGGTGTAATAAATAAATAAATAAATTAGATTTATGGAAATAGACACTCACTGTCTGGTTGAAAGCTCGACAACACTAACAGGCTACCAACAATTGGGATTTTCGACACGATCGGTATGCGTTGCAGCATCTCTCGGTGACGCATTCGCACATAGCACTCTAACAGACAGCTTACTATCAATACAAACAGCAAAATTTCCCATAGCATTTCCGATACGCTTCTATGAAGCTAATATCGTTTGAGTACTTTAATTTTCTAAAATTGAATAATATTTGACGTTAATGAATCAAAACAAATAGAACAGCACACATTTCAACTTTTCTATCGTTCTAATGCAAATGCAATGAAATAAAAATTATCCGTACGTGTTACAAATTTACAGCTTTAACTAGTGAGGCACTCAAGACGGTTCGGAGGTTGTAGGGGGTATTGTAGGTGGCAAATATGGTTTCAAATGTTTCTGGCCCCAAAATGAAATATGGTGTGCGCTACTTGTCTAATGATAATAAACTTATCAACTCACTTTATTAAACTTACATATGTGTTTTCAATATCTTTAACGAATGCATGTTTATTTAGCGAATTTTGTGAGATGAGAAGATTCATTAGCTCTAGTACTTATATACTAGTAAATCGGGAATGCAAAATCGACACAATTCCACAATTCCTCACAACATACGTATGTACATATAGTACAGGGTTTTTCATCATGAGCCGAAAAAGTAAATAAAGCAAAAAAATCAATTAAAATTTGAATTTTAATGAAACTTTATTATCAAAATAATATTTGGTGTGTGCCATTAGTAATGGAATATGACATCATTCAAATGACCGCCACGAGCAGCCTGGCACACCTCGATTCTTTTTATGTAATTTTCGATGACTTTTTTACATATAGCAGGCTGTAAGGCGCCAAGAACTGCACGTATGTTGTCCCTCAAATGCTGCAAAGTCTGCGGATTGTCTGCATAGACTTGGTCTTTCGCGTAGCCCCAAAGAAAAAAGTCCAAAGAGTTCATATCGCACGATCTTGACGGCCAATTGGCATCACCAAAACGCGAAATTATGCGTTCATCGAACCTGGTTCGCAATTCTGTCATGTTCGGTCGTGTTGTGTGGCATGTAGCGCCGTCCTGTTGAAACCACATCTCCTCCACATCCATATCTTCGAACGCTGGCCAGAAATACTCGGTTATCATACGACCATAACGTTCAGAATTGACGGTAACGGTCTGTCCTTCGTCATTTTCGAAGAAGCAATATTTTCGGCCGAACGAGCAGGGCGATTACTTATTGGCCTCTGTACATCTTGTACAGAACCAGTTCGTTCGAATTTCGCCAATAAATCCGAAATTGTTGACAAAACAGGCCTTCCGTGACGTCCGAAATCCTTCCTTAGTGCGCGAAAAGTGGTGCTCAAATTTTCACCATTTTTGTAGTGAATTTTCACTATGTTTACACGTTGAGCGATGCTAAATCGGTCCATTTTCATAAATGGCAAACACTAAACTACAATATTAACACAATGCAACGACAGATGACAGCTGCGGTTGTCGAACGCAGGGCTGTCAACGTTTTCGGTTCGAAATGAAAAACCCTGTATGAATAAAAGTTCTGTTGTTGTAGTGTTGTGGACTAAAAGCGAAATGTGAAGTTCGCGTTTGATATTTGTTTTGCTATTATATTAAACACACAAAATAAAATACCGATTTTAATATCGCAGATTCTGATTTAGCTTAAAAAATAAATGTGGAATTGCTTCGAGAATTCTTGGGTGACAAGTTCAATAATTTGAACATGTGCATACGAATTTATTGAAAAATTTGCTTTGATGTTATTTTCAGCAAGATTGATGAATTTCCGAAACTGATAGGGGAATTCTTTGTAAGGTGCCACTCTTTGTAATGTGCCATCCCTGCTCGATTTTGACGTTCCAGCAATCTAAGCAAAAAAATTCCTACCGTCATTTAAGGTATATATGACAACATCAATTTTAATGTGGTTGTTGAGGGAACAGACGCAATAACACAGTCTGGGTAAAAAAAAGTGTCAAATTTGGTTAAGAAAAAACTTAAAAATAAAAACTGAAGGGTTTTCTTGCGGTGAAAAAGAAATCAAATACCTGTAAAAAACTAAGGTAAATATCAGCGTTGGACTTCATTTTTAATACTTTTTCATAATCCAAAATGATATCCAGGCATATCGTAAAAGGAGAAAATGTATCCAATGATTTCCAAAATGGCGTGAAAATGTAAAGTGTCACATTTTTTTCTTTGTAAAGTGCCACCCCTCTTTTTTCATTGTTTTGTGGTCCTATATCGGTAAAATGACTTTTTATTGCTCGGAATCGTCATTAAAATGATTTTAAAGTGTTCTTCGTCAACTTTTCTCTAATCCTATCATGAGGAATGAATTAGTTCAGTTTTGTTTATTAATTTCCATATACATAAATACCCTTTTATTCGTTACCATTCAATTTTCATTTTGCTTTCGGTCATTTTCTATTCAATTCAAATTAAATTCAATAATCTTTCATAAATTTTCTAAATCATGCATTTGTACTTGAGATTTCTACGTTTTTCGCGCACTTTACATAAAAAAATTTTAGGGTGTCGATTTGGGAAATTTGGGAAATTGGCTGTAAAATTAGTATTTACGAAAAATTCAAATGAGGTGTTTCCTTGGATCATAGCTCTTTAAACCCTCTTTCCAACGGTATATTAACAATGGCGATAAGTTAATTTTCCAACGAGTTATACACAAAAAAGCCATGGGGTGGCACATTACAAAGAATTCCCCTACCCATTATTAATCGAACAAGATCAGACAAAATACTTATGTCTTCTATGAGAACCGTCTAATGAAAAGAACCTCTTTATAAAATAGGAATGAAATCTAATATTAAACTCGGTCTGGCCCATTAAATTATCCGTTAAAAGGAAACTGGGTCAACTTTTTCTATTTGAGGACAAGGCTGGCGTGGTTCCTATCTATGTACCTATTTTATATTAACTAAAATTCGACTGTACGGAACCTGGCGGAAGCTGGCGTGGTTCCTATCTATGTACCTATTTTATATTAACTAAAATTGGACTGTACGGAACCAGTCGAATACCATTTAGTCAGATAAGTTATGAACAATTGTGGGCTTCTAAAATTATTTGTAAAATTATGTTACATAAAGGTATGTTGCATCAACGCGAAACACTGTGTTTACAAATGATGGGTAAAAAATCAATGGTTCGCAAATTTATTAATAATAATAGGTTAGAAGTGCCTAATAACTTTGCACACGGCTGTACTTATGCATATACTATATTTAATACATCGATAGATGTTGAAACAGTTATGGAATAACAATGATCCCTTATTCACCTAGACTGTAAATTTTGTTTCATTCAATATTGTTAAAAGATTCGATATGTGGATAATTAAACTATTTAACACTTACAAACTGAAATATTGCTGGAACAATAAAATTTACAAAATTATTAGACAGTGTGCTTCTGCAGCACGGTGCATTACACCGAACACAACAAACACTAAAAATCAAAATGAATGCACTTAAAGAAGAGAACCTTGCGTTACATGAGCGATGGCTGAGTATTTTGTTGTAGTGATTGTTCAGTGTGTGTTTGGGAAGAATGCTTAAAGCTTTTGAAAAGCGGTGTAGGAAAAGCTATAGCTTTTAACATATCCGAATTCTAAACTCCTAAAAGTGGTTCTCAAAATGTGCAAACTCGCATTTATTTAATGTGTACGGGAAAGTTTCTTTTGGGAGCGCAACTGGGTATATATGTATTTGAAATTACAGAATCTTTATTTGTATTATAGTTATGTGAACTTAGACAAACTTTTATTAATAAATTCGTGGTTTCAACCCAATGTGACTGCCGTTCTCCGAACGTAGCACTAAATTCATGGACGGTCGCACTTCTGGTCCCAAAGGCAATAGTTCAAAATGGCGCAACACCTTGCTAATAGTGCTTTTCATTTCCAAAATGGCAAATTTCTGCCCAATGCAGTTTCGCGGACCAGCACTAAACGGTATATAGCTGTAGGGGTTTAATTTGCCATTGGCCCTTGTCTCGTCAAAGAATCGTTCCGGCCGAAAGTTATGCGGCTCGGGAAAATACTTGGGATCACGCAGCATGACAAAAATTCCAACAGTGTAGTTGGTACCGGCTGGTATCATTTTACCATCTGTACGAAAAATAAAAATAAAAATTATTTCAATAAATTCATGTCCACACACTAAATATATCAAAGCAAAAGTTATTAAAAACAAACTATTAAACCGATATACATACATACATATTTTTTTCATACTTAACATCACATCCTCGTCGAAGTTTCGTCCAATTATCGGCACCGGTGGGTATAAGCGTAACGACTCTTTAATCACACACTCCAAATACTTTAATTCGCCCAGGTCACGCATCGTTATTGCATGGTTTTTGTCATCACCTAGTACCTCGCGTAGCTCCTGAAATAGCTTCTGCTGCACTTCTGAATGCCGTGAGATTAAATGTAGACAGAAAGAGATGCCGCTGGTAGTTGTGTCATGTCCTTCAAACATGAAAGTGTCTACTTCTTCTCGTATATCCTCATTGCTGAGCGGCTGCCCGTTAATAGTCGAGTGCAACAGTACATCTAAAAGGGCCAAACGTCGTTTCTGGCCCACATCTGAATGCGCGTATGTGTCAGCAGATGCACTGCTTGCGATATTCTTCCCGCCTTGTGATATCGCCTCACGTCGTTCCATGATTATCGCTTTTGTGAAGTTGTGCATGAGTTTAATACTCGCATCGAGATGTTTTGCTTCAGAAGGTGCGGTCAAACGAAAAATCCAATCGATGCGTTGCCAAACATTAATAAAGCGTTTGGCCATTATGTTAGTAACACTAAGAAAAATATTAAAATAATATAAGTATATTGGAAATACTTGGCATGATAAACTTACGCCTTCACAGACTGAACATAAGGAATTTCGGGATTCATTTGCGCATTCACCTTGGTGCCCATGGCTGTTTCTGCGGTAGAATATAAAGAAAAAATATTTGTGCTTATTCACTGTTCGATTTTTATTTTTACATTACTTGAGTGCTATTACCAATGCGTCTGTTTATTTGTATTCGACTCACCCGCGATCACATCCAATGCCATCAGACAAATTATCGGAAACAAATTTATCGCCGTTTTACCATCTGCATGCTTATGAAGATTTTCTACAAGAACGGCGCTCTGTTGATCGAAAATCTCCACAAACTCTTCTAGGATCTTGAAATGGAAAGCTGGAGTGATGATCTTACGACGTGAGTGCCATTTCTGGCCGGTACTCATCAGCAGTCCTGTGCCCAACCAAACGTGCAGCAGTTCATAAAGACTATTTTTGGTGATATGTTGCGGACTGCTGAGAATGACTTCAACGTCAGAGGGATCACTGGAGAATATAGCTAGCTGGCGTAAGATCCAGACCCGATAGAGCGGGCCATATTTCTCACGATTGCTCATAATGAATTCCATTATTTCTGAAAAATCACATCAGTTGTCATAACTTATAATACATATCGAATAACAGCAATAAACTGCGGTCGTACCAACCACTACAATTTCTACTTATTTGATCAGAAACGATACGGATTATCAACATGTTAGAATAGAATAGAATTGATTAGGGTAAATTGCACTGAGACCAGGATTGATCTGTTGTGCCCCCTACAAATGTTAGAGTACATCCCCTAGACCTACCGCCCTAATGAAACTTAGTAACTCGCGGGGGTCTAGGTGTTTGACGTCCTCTTCTGCAAGCCAAAACTGGCCCAGGTAACGCAACCTGCTGCGACAAGCCGCATTACAGTGCATTATGATGTGTTCGGGAGTCTCCTCTGCTGTTCCGCAGAGTCTACAGACGCTTACCTGTTCTATCCCGATTGTATGCATGTGTTTCCTCAATCTGCAATGCCCAGTTAGAAGACCTGTGACCTGTCTAAGCTGGTTTCTCCTTAGTTTGAGGCATTCTTCACTCCATTTGGGGTTGTAATCTTTGATGAAGATTTTCGATTGCCTGAGACCAGAGGCGCTAGTCCAGTGTTCTGTGTTCCTGGTCCTTTCCTCTAGTCTCAGTGACTCCGTTATGGCGCTTTTACCCAGCCCAATAAAGGGTTCAGGTCCTAGGGGGGGCGTGGCTGCCGCGGTTCTAGCGAGGCTGTCCGCTTCCTCGTTTCCTTCGATACCTCTGTGTCCTGGAACCCAGAGGATCTTCACCTGGTTGCATTTGCCCAGTGCCTTCAATGCCTCAATGCATTCCAGCACTAATCCTGAGGTTATCTCATATGAGATTAGTGCTTTGATGGCTGCTTGGCTGTCGGAGCAGCCTGCTATTATTATTATTATTAACCTGCTATTTTAGTTCATGCACTCGAGTAATAGAAATATTTATTATATTGGAACAATAGTGAAATACCTTCTGGACCTTGGCCCCGATACATTAGTGCATTTCCCAGCAGTGGCAATGCCCTGGGTCCTGGCATATCGCTTAGTATCTCATTGCGTCGCTTCTTCGTTAAATAGTCCCAAAGCAGCACCAACGTTATGAGTGCGATCACAATTTCAAGCATCATGAGGCCGAAGGAGTAGCCTTGTTTGTAATTTAGAACTTACTTTGCACTACTCCCGATAATGCTTCTAACACGTTGCGGCCATTTGCTAGCCATGAAATTTGCAATGGAATTGAAACAATTTTGGTTTTCCTTCAAATCAAGACAAACCAGCGAATTAATTGAAACGTGTTTGCGAGAGACTACAGCAAAAACTGGCGGACTTATTATGCCCTGAAAGCGATAAGACCGGTGCAGCAATTAAGAATGCGTTAGTCAATTTCCACCGACTTACTTGTACGCTACTTACTTATATATCTCCTTATCGGTGTTGGGACATATTACTTTCAAATGTAAATTATTACTTATATCCAACACTTATATTCGTTGTTGCATTACAAGTTACTTGAAAATTAAAGTACTTGAAGTATTTGAAAAGTGTATATCACTTTCAAATATTTAACTAATATATTACCAACAATATATTACCCTGAAAGTAATATGCTAAACATTCCACATATTTTACTAAATGCTATCTGTAGCTTTCCGTTGATTTAATATAATCTTTCTTTAGAACTACAGTATTAAGTTATCTGCACACATACGAACATAATTCGAGCTTATAATTCTGAAGCTATTCTGTTGTATAGTATACTAGCTGACCCGGCGAACTTCGTCTCTCACATTTGTTTTTTTTATAATAAAATGCGCGAGATGGCGAATCGATGGCAATGCAAATTGACGAAGAAAACCAAATTAAGGAAGAGCTACTCATTAACGCAATTGAGGCCCACAAATCAGCAATGTTGCAGTTTCAGTAAAGACTGCGCTTGAACCATGCCAATTTCAAAAACCAAGTTTTATCATTTTTACTTACGCCACGCCTCCTTGTTCAATATCCGCACCATTCCCTCTGTCGAAAGTGAAAATGGTAGGTTCGTACTAAGTTTCATTGCTGTTCGACTTATAGTTCAGCAGAATATTTGGGTAAAAAAAAATGTGCCACACCCCTTGTCCAACGCCCATAAAATCTTACCAGTAGAATCACTTCATGGGACGACGGGGTACTAAAATTTAGTTTTGTACGACTTACAATTTCGAAGATATTATATATTAAAGATTTGGCTTGTATAGGCGGTGCCACGCGCCCTTGTCCAATACCCGCCCATTACCTCTGTCGAAGAACATGACTAAATAGTAAGTTCGTAGTGAATTTAATTGATGTGTGACTTACGGTTCCAAAATTCTCGTCTGAAAATTTGGGCTGGTGGAAAAGTGCCACGCCCCGTTTTCCTACAATTTTCTTTCATATAAATCTTGTTCTGACAACTACGAATAAACAAAAACAAAACCAAATCGGTCCAGCCGTTCTCAAGTGATTCGCGGTCACACATGGTCCGTTTGAGTTTGATGCGCTTACACACATACATCCACTTTCTTTTATATACATATATAGATTAAAATATTGGGTTGTGAGAGCGGTACCAGCCCGGCTCAAAGTCCGCTCATTTTTTCTGTCGAAGGAGACAACCAGAGTGAAATTAATAACGTGTACCGGGTAGATGACGTACGCTTATTTCTCTGAGCAGCAATTGTCAATGTGTCAATTTATTTGTGTCAGTCCAATTAACCTTTATTTACATTTGCGCGACAGTATCATCTGGCAAGTTTTTCGTTGGAACAGCACTTCCTTCAAGTCGCTTCCTCTTAGTGTTCCCCCCAAAGGCTTCTTTATCAAAACGAAGCGCGCAGGTGAAGGAAGCACTGCCTAGCTTTCGTTTCCAGTCAACTTCCGAAACATAGAAAACATAGAAACTGCATTGCCGTGCGTTTTTTTGCCGAGACAGCACGTTTTTCCCGGCATGTAGTTGCGTTTTGGAGTTGATTTTGCTGCAGAACGTATTTACTTTTGTCAAATATGTATTTTTTTATATTTTCATGAAGCACAAACGGGTTATGAAATCTGACATTTGTCAGCATAATGACATTAACTGTCAGAAAATAAGTGTACGATGAAGAGCATGATGAAATAAACAAGGTGAAGAAGGTAGCTGACAGTTCTGTCACCCCATACCCTTATTTTGAAACATAGCATTTGAAATCCAATTTTGTTTTGGCATTGAGAGAATATTTTTAATCCCACTCAAAACGTAAAAGGGAAAATATTCTTGTGTTTTAACAATTTGATCGCGGAAAAAATGCCGAGTACATACTGTTTGTGCAAGACAGCACATGGCAATACCAATAATTATGCAGCGTGGGGATCTGCCGCCACGGCAACGAATCGGAATAATGCAGACTCCTACCTATAGCTCCGAACTGGAGCCTGGACGTTACAAGTCACAGTTGCCCATAAATACGACCACAGACACTATCTGCATCGCTGAAAAAAAATTATATAAGACGCTCATCGATAGAAGCAAAGCACTACAATAATAATGAAATTGATTTTTTGATACACCAGGCATAAGTGGGTTAATGCGAACAAAGAAGAAGACTTTCATGTTTTGAGAAATTTTTTTTGGAAATTCCAGTTTTTCAAAAGCTATCTTGTCAAAATAAGGGTATGCCATCTACTTGCTTCACCTTGTTTATTTCATCATGATGAAGAGTTCCTGTCACACTTTATTAATTTCAATATGGGGACAGCTAAATATAGTAACTTCGTACCGAGTGTCATTGATGTGTGGCTTATAATTCAAAGATACAGAAAAATTGGGTTTAATGAAAAATTACATGCTTATTTTCCAACAACTACGATCATTGCCAGTGAAACGATACGCCTACATGGTGACACTATACCGTGCAAATTATAATTTCGAAACTTTTCCACAATAAAGATTTAATTTAAGCAAAATAAAACCTTCTCCTGAACAAAACACACATTGTGCCAAAAATACAGATCAATCGGTTGAGTAGTTTTCGGGGATACACTGATATTTATGTATATTTATTCATATTATATAGTTGATACTTTTGTTATGACAAAATAATTTCCACATTTATTCGGTGCAATTTTGTAATACTCTTATTTGAATTCTTTGGCTTCGCAGTTAACATATAACTGCTTATTTAAAGACGAGTAATTATTTTCGTTTTTTATGCATTGACTCTTAAATAAAGAGCGAAAATGCGTTGAAAGCAAAATATAATAATTACAGCATCACAAACAGATGTAGTGTAACTGGATTTAACCGGTTGCAAGACAAGCTGACAGTCATAGTTTCTTTCCATCTTGTTACAAACATGAGCCGTACAGCAGGCATAGATGGTCTGAAGTTTTTCCTACACATAGCTCATATAAAACCAAGTATAATAAATATGTGCACATAAACGTTCGGTGTTCCTCTGACTTTTAACATGAACATCATTAATGGTTGAAAAGTGCCAGAATTCACTAAGCTAGTGCCGCCCAGTAGTCCAAATTCGACCATTAATATACACAAATTGTAATTACTAAATGCTAATTGTATGGGAGAGGTTTATGTTATGATTGTTTGTTTATATTTCTAACGTAAATGATAAAAACTTTGCGATTCTGCACAACTGTGTTTGTCCTTGGAAAAAAAATCTAAAATCGGTTGAGGCGTAAAAGAGAGTACAATGTGTTAACACGCGTTGCCGTAGGCCTCTGCTCGTCCTTAGCGATACCAAATAGAGACCAATTTATGAGTTGTAGTAACGATTCTTTAGAATATAAGTGCTTTTGGTGAACTTGGAGGCTTCAGAATGCCAAATGTTTTGAGATAACAGGGCAGAAGCAGATCTAGAGTAATATAGTTTCTGGAATTTTCTGCTCCTCGCGCATAACCACATTGGCAAATTGAATGCGCCCATGAAGCCCCTTGGAGCTCTGTGGATGTGATGTTAAAATCAAAAACTGACTGGATTTTAATGACGATTACTATGTAATGTTTCAAATTGTCTGCAATCGCTTATGATCGAAAATAAACTATTTTACAATACAATTATGCATTATTTCTGTTCAAGAATTACACGTTATCGTTATTACATTAACGTTTGTGGCTGCAGTTATTTCCAGATCTTTGTTTTTGTTAAATTAACTGCAACGGTATCTAGTCCCACTTATACACACGACCGGGAGTTGGTAGTTTAGCGGGTTTCGCGTTGCCACTTTCGCTGAGCATCTTTTGCTGCATCACGCCGATCGGTGGATAGACTTCACTGCGTGCGTCCCGTTTATAGTAAAAGTTGGCCGATAGCTGATGCGACGGACCGTCCGGCAAGTCCGGTGGTGGCTGTGTGCGATCGGCTAGGCCGTCTTCAAAACGTAACGCCGTCATGTGCTCCCTCTGCAGTGATGGAACGAAAAGAAAGCAGGCGTCACTTATATAACGTAAAAATATAACATTGTGTCGCAGCAGTGATTTACCCCAAGCAAAAACGCTCGCACACGCTGCAGAAACGGCGCAATATCACGTCTCGCGGCCATACTTTAAACAAAATTTTGAGTTGTGACAATTCGAGAACTAAAAAGTCAAAACGTTAAATATTTTCATAGAGCCCACTTAAAATGAAATTTCGTAGAACCTGTCAACAGCTGATTTTGACATCCACCGTTTTCAAGCTGGCAACATTACTGACAATATTGCCTAAGTTAAGAATTGTACTCATGATTAGGCTTGCCACCCGTCCTCCATTGTGGATATATATGTAATACTTCTTACTTCATACTTATAAGTATTACATATATGATTGTGGAGGACAGTCCTCCAAATTACTCAAATGTCCTCCAAAGAGGGTAAAATGTCCTCCACGAACACGAAACTACTATTTCCTTTGTAAGCAAGCACGAAAGGCGTCATAATAATCTGAGTTGAGTTTATGATCTCATTAAATGCAATATACTCGTAAGTCTGATAAAAGCAGCAAAAATCAATGACAAATACTTATTTAAAAGCAAATAGTCTTTAAAAAAGATATATATTTACGTAAATGAATTAATTGTTTTTGTAAATTGTTTTCGTACTTCTGTTTTGATGCTATTTTTATGCTATGTTATGTTGAGGTTTATATGTTAAAATTTTTTGGAAGCTTTTTCTCTATACATACTTATGAATTATATATGTATGTATATATACCAAAGTTTAAAGTAAAGTAAGTAAAGTAAAGCAAAAGTTTAACATGTACACTCTGTACTCTGAAAACTAAAACTGTATGATTGTTTGTAGTATTTTTCAGTAACCTCCACAGCCATTTTAAAAAGGTGGTAAGCCTACTCATGATACAAATATGTATTAGAACTCAGGCCATTTATTTGTTGACCGTTTTTTGGAAGGTTATAGCAAGTATTAATAATAAAGGCATTTGTAGTAAAGATTAGTGGTGGCTGCATATTTTTTTTTATTTTATAGGTTTTAAACCTTGAAAATAAAATTTAAATGATTATTGTATATTAACGTATATTTTGGCGGTTCGTGTGATCACTTCTTCACAATTCAATAATAATAGGTCATGCAGGGTTACAAAAATAGAAACGAATTTGTTCATTTTGTTCCTAATAATAATAATAATTGACTGGCACGACAACCCGATTACGAGACTAAGGCTTAGCTACCCGCAACCATCCGTGTTGTGCGTGCAAATTTTGTACAAGGTTGGAAGGGACCTACAGTTTTATGCCGATTCCGAACGGCGAGTTGGGAGCTTTTTCATAGGCAATTTTTACTCTCAGAGGTTTGCCATTTTCAGCTGAGAGGACAGCCGCCGAAAGAAAAATTTTTGTTTTTCTTTTTTTTTCCGGTGTTAGCAGCAACGGAGTCTTGAACCTGGGTTCGAACGTCGCATTTGACTCGCGGCCCAACGCACTAGGCAGCTTAGCTACGGCGGCTCATTTTGTTCCTATCCAAGGCAAATTATCAGTCGGTATTTTGCGTTCACACAACCCTACTGATTGTGGACGTATTCACGATAATGACAGTTGCAACGTGCGGATGCCAAAAGTTTCGCTACCTAAGTTTTACCAAGACGCATTGAATTTTACTTTAGTAAAACGTATTACTCTAGGAAATTAGCGTGGTAATCAGCGACGATGGGTGGAAAAGGCAAGTTAATAAACAAAAAGCGTAAATTCATTGGTCATAAAGATAGCCCCAACGACAATCCGGAATTCGATCTTACAAAGAAGCATCTAAAGACAGCTCACACACGCGCTTTGGAGAAACGACTCATTATTGTGCTTGAGGGAGCGCAGCTGGAGACGGTAAAGGTAAAAATTTTTGTACACAACGTTATCTGGTGTTTTTGTTTTTCATGTACATTTGTTTCCAATAGGTTGGCAATACGTTTGAGCTGCTCAATTGCGATGATCACGCAAATATCATGCGCAAGAATAATCGCGATCCGGGCAGCTGCCGTCCTGATATTACGCACCAGTGCTTGCTCATGCTCTTCGACTCACCATTGAATCGCGCCGGCCTTCTTCAGGTTTATGTGCGAACGGAGCGCAATGTACTTATTGAGTTAAATCCGCAAACGCGTATACCGCGTACTTTCAAGCGGTTTGCTGGGCTGATGGTTCAATTGCTACATAAGTTTACTATACGCGCCAGCGATACGGCTGCAACGTTACTAAAAGTAATAAAAAATCCCATAACGGACCATCTACCGGTTGGTTGCAAAAAATACGCCATGTCTTTCTCGGGAAAGTTGGTGGCTAGCTGCCGTGACTTGGTACCGCGTAAAACTCAAAATGATGCTAATGGTAATGACGTCGACCCTGAAGAGGAACCCGTAGTGTTGGTAGTGGGAGCTTTTGCACACGGCGTGCTCAAGAGTGACTACACCGAAGCTCTGTTTTCGATCAGCAATTACCCGCTGTCGGCAGCTATTGTATGCTCGAAGCTGTGTAGTGCGTTCGAAGAGTTATGGGGCGTACTTTGACGACCTGATGCATTTATCATATTTTCTATAGCATAGACTAGTTATGTTTATTGACTCTTGTCACTTAAAATACTAAAAAGAAACACAGTACTTCTAAGAAAATGTTTGGTTTATTTTAGAAAAAATATTTCAATTCTGGTTGGTAATTATGTATCTGTATGTGCATATGACCCGATCGCGATGCTGTGCTGCTTTATATGCAAAACTTGCTGAAATTCCTATTAAAAGCACGTATTTTGAAAACAAAAAAATTTGTGTAGTAAAAAAATGTGAAACAAAGAAAAACATATATAAAAAGTTTTGTAGCGAGTATTATTGGATACGTGCCAACTCGCATTTTTTAATAAGACAACAAAAAAAACCAGTAGTGGATTGCCGTATGCCCGGCTCAACGATGATAACCGCCTATGCCTTACTACCTGACGACTTCTTTTCTTCAAGAGCCTTTTTTTCGGCTTCACGCTTAGCAGCTGCATCGGCGCGTTGTTGTCGTATCAGCGCTAGCCGCGCCAGATCTGCTTTAGCCTCACTTGTCTTGCCAGCTGCATGTAGTTTTTCATATCGCAAGCGCGCCTTCTGCTTCTCAATTTGCTCGCGCTCTCGACGTGTCAGCTCCGGTTTTCCGGCCTCTGCATCTTCCAGCTTCAGATTGCTTACTTTCTGTGTGGCTTTCTTTACAGCACGATTGGGATTCTCGATTTCGATAAGCGATGCCACACCTTTGCGTGCATCACGATCTTCTTCTTCAGATGAGGTCTCCTCATCCGAATCGGCATTACTGCTGGCGTCTGCATCACGGCCTGTTTTTCTGGGTGCACGTGGTTTCGGTTTAGAGCGAGCCGTCTTGCCACTGCTTGTACCCGCACCATCAGCATCTGCCACTTCTTCTTCCGAAGAGGTGTTCTCTTCGCTGGACTCGTCGGCTTTCTCCTGTGCCAACTCCTCCGGTGATGTGAAATGACGGCTGCGTCCCTTATGATTTACGTACTTTCCGCGTGGCATACTGTTACTTTTCTTGGTAGTTCTACGGCTCACACGTATAATTCAAACAGTGATACAGTTGTTGAGCTTTAGGTGTCTCGCAAATACGCAATTGACTAATTTTCCTCAATTTTGTTCGGAAACGAATCGTATACGCAAACCTCCTGATTTGGCTAGTTGGATGAATGTCACCCGTTGACAACTGGCATCTTCACCAGCGTCGCAACAACGAAGGTCCACAGGCACGGTTGCATTGCACGGAAAACTTGGAATTTCTACTGGAAACAGAGTTGGCGTACTGTCAAATAAATATCACAACTGTCAAACAATTAGTTGAATTTTTATAAACATTGTATTATTCAATTAATCTGTTTTCGGCTCAATCGTTAAACTGATCAGAGAATGGTTCAGAATGGTTTGAATAACTACGAATTTTTCATGGGGCTTAACACTAGAATGCCCGACAATCTGACATACCTAAAATGCCCATCTGTAGTCATTTTGACTACATTATTGTTTACTGACTTTTTTTTTCATTTTATTGGTTTTTAAGTAGCAAATATGAATAAATGTACACTAGATTACAAAGTAAATTCATTTAAATTAAAAAAATAGCATACTTTACACATAAATGGGATAAAATGGAATGAAATTTGGAATTTTTGAATGAATTTTATGAGTGAATTTTGAATTGAAAAACTTGGGAATTGTCACAGCCTACTATGATATTATTTTTTTAAATGTTTGCAATTATTTGAAATTTTCATATTTCGCAATTGAAGATGCAAATTTGTCTATTCATTAGTAAAATTTGCTGAAAATTTTATATAGGTAGTCAAAATGACTACTTTTGGGCATTTAAGGTAAATTTATCAAAATTGGGGTAAAACATTTTTTACAATTTTTTTAATTTATTTATTCTATTTAGCTTTAAAAATAAAAGTCACGAAAGATATTTTTTTAGGAAGCGATGCAACAATAGTTATTTACAATAAAAGACCTCAATGTAGTCAAAATGACTACCTTGGGCATTCTAGCGTTAAAGTACAGTGGTCATAAAGTTGTGTGTGAAATCGTTTACATTCCTTTCTGCGATAGACAATATGTCAACGCAATGAACATGGCCAAAATAACACTAAGAATGGGAATATTTCGTAACTGCAAACGGTTGCTAAAATTCATACTAACGAAAATATTGACTTGATTTAACCAACTTTCGCTTTTAATGGTAAAATTAGCTAATATAATCAAATGAAATTATCTGGATATAGAGCACGATTCATAAGAGGAAAAGCAGTATTGATTCACAAAAGTGGCAACGCTTACTGCAAAGAATCGCAGTTGTTTCTCTGATCAAGCGAAGACGCTGCGCCATGAAAAATTTTCCAGCATTCCTGTGGGGTCTTCCAGTAATGTCGATTTTCCATTATTTAGTACATTTCACTTTTAGCACGCATGTATCTCGATGTCATCGGCTGATAGATTTCCGTCTCGTTCGCACTAACAAATATCATTACAGTTAGTCATGTTCGAAAGCAGTGCCGCTATAGGCGTGTACGAGTTCGAAAATTGTATATTTGATGGATTGAAAACGCGCGTCTCGGTTCGCAACGCGTACGTGCCGAAAATTGCAAAAATCTGTAGTGAAAATTGTTTAAAGAAATTGCAATTTGGTAAAAATTTGCAATTGAATGCATGTAAAAGCGTTGGCGTATGAAGTTCGGAGAGTGCGCGCAAATTTTGTGGGTAAATTGGGCGTTGAAAAAGTGCGACTCCGCTGGACGAAAGCAACAGAGGCAGAAGTGAGAAGAAGAAGAAGCACAAACTACGCGAAGGCAAAAGAGTAGAAGAAAAAATTACGAGAAAAATTTCACTCGGCTGTAGCTCGCATTGTTGCTGTCGGTATTAGCGCTGTAAAACGAATTGATGGTGTGCATGTGCGGCGCGTGTATACGTTGTTTTTGTTGTTGTTTTTTGGCACCGTGTTGGATGCAGTGACGGCGGCGACCGAGATCGCCTATTCTGTGCGTGCGTGCGTACATGCTCCCTTTTGCTTCGTCTGTTCTTCAGTCTATCATAATGTACTAATTTAGTTATTATTCCGACAAAATAGAAAAAATAACGCAGCAAAGTACATTGCAGCATAATTGCGAGAAGCGTTTAAGTATGTACTGGAAACAAAAAAACCGTTTGTAATAGTACGGGCAAATATAAATACTAGCAACAGATTGGCGATAGATGATACAACAGCAATATCGGATAATTTAAAGAAAATTTACATGAACACGCAACGGGTTGGATACTGATTGTTTTCATTAGGTAATACAATTTGTAATTCGTAGTTTAGACTTGAAGTAATTTTTATGTTCGAGACGCTGCAGCTATGAATGTTGCCTTGGTGCAGGGCAACGCTGCCACCATTTCCGGCAAACTTTTGTTGAAAATGTACTTGCGTTTTACAGAAATTGTTCGCACTAATCGGACTACGCGTGTCATTGTTTTCTATTTTCGTGTTTGTGAGCTACCTTCAAACGTGTTTTTACCTTGATGTGCGGTACCATTGTTGCTGGAAATAACAGGCTTGCGAGTTAGGGGCAGTACTTTGTATATATCTTAAAACTGTTTAGGCCTTTACTAATCTCAAACTGATAGTTTGTGTGAATTTTAATATTAAACCAACGTAAGGGCATGTTTTTTGTAACTTGTGGCTAATAATACCAAAATTTCCTCTAATTTTGGGTAGTTCTGTGAGTTGTGAATTTTGTTGCTCCGTTCAACCGTCTAAACGCAGTAAATAGCGTCTCGGACATTCGATTTCAATCCTTCGCCGTGTTGTCCCTTTTACGCCAACGTTGTCACCGCGCTACTCTGTTAAATTTTGTCGTGGTCGCACTGCTAGAGTGTGATAGCCAATGCCTAATCGCTCGTTTGTTTTCGCACTCGTTGATGGCTTTTGACTCGCCCGCTCGTATGTTGCGGCGAGGGAATTGTTCAGCTTTTTCCCCATCACGTCCATCGTTCCGTCTTGTCGCTTGTGTGTGTAGTTTGGAAGAAAGAAAATTTTCGCAAATAATTTCGTGTAATTTTTGCACAATTTTTTTGCAGTATTTATGGAATTTGTACATGTGAAACGCTACTTTAGACGTGTGTGGTGGAGTTTTAAAAAATTTAGCGTGTTGGAACACAAATTTTTTGAGACTGAATTTGCAGTGAATGAGAAAATGACAAACGGATTGAAATGAAAAAAAAGTTGTCTACTTCCTCTCGCTATGTGATGAGTTCGTGATTGTCGCCTTGATTTCGTGAGTGGCAGTGCAATGGCTGGTGCTGCGGTGCTCCGCTGACAAGCGAGTTTCGGTCGGTGTAGTGACGATTGATGAAACGGGCGAGCCAGCAGTGTGCAAACGAACGAACGAAGCAGCAAACAAATGAGCAGCAAGAAAAAATAACAATATAGAGTATAGCGAACGAAATTTACGAACGGTGCCGAGGCGACGTTTACTGTACTGGCTTGTGTATGGCCAATAGCCATTTCGACTCGTTTCTCGTCGTTCGCGGCCGTGCGGCAGTTGACTGTGTACGAACGTACGTGCGGCTGTGTTATCCACGAAGCAGACGCAATCTCGCTCTGTGAATGCATCCGACGACATATTGGCTTTATCTGGTTGAGAGAATGAGAACGAAGCCTCGCGCAAAATGCTTTACAACAGTGGCACTGCTTGGCCGTATAGCAATCGCAGCGCCGTTGGTAACGGATGATGAGCATAAAGCAATAAGAAATAATTGGGTGCTTTTCAAAAAAAAGATCGATTGCAAATACTTCTTTTGAAAAACTGAACGAGAAAAGTAAAATGAAACGAAAACATTGAAAGGGATAACACAATGCACAAAGGTGATGGAAGTGATCTTGTTTATATGTGGGGGTAGGGAAGCAATAGTGAAATTTGGTAACTCTTGGTCAAACATGCACAAACAATTTTTTAAAAAGCGGCGGAAAGATGAAAATGATGAAAGTCGAAATCAAAGTGATGTTTCACCACTTGCCCTAACTTGTATCCGGTATATCATTGTGTGCCAAAATGTGTCCTTTAAAGCTGAGTTGAAAAACTTTGCTTCTCGCAATTTTTCTTTCATTCAGCTCTCCGGTAGACGCTTGAAAGCCTTTTAATATTAGGTTGACAAAATGTATGCTGTGTATAATTTAATTTAGCAATTCTTGGAATGATCCCAAATTTAGTTAAGCAAAGCATAAAAGATACAAAAAACATACATTCTCTACAAATATTTAGCGGGACAATGCGTTTATTACTCTGCAAATGAATGTATAGAATTTTCAAGCTGCACTCTTATTGCTTCTGTTGAGCGAACATTTTTTTCATATTTGTCATTGTTTTTATAAGCGATAATAGTGAAGATATGTAGTTAGCGTTTCCCTTTTCCCAGTCTTTTCCAAAGGCTTGGAAAACCATAATTATGTGGGAGTTATACTTTACGAGTCTGTGTAAAGTGGATATCTTCCCGAAAGTTACAACCAGCATAAGTATTTGCTATTTTTGGCTTACTTCGCTGCCAGATGTCAACACAGTCACGACAATGACAACCATAGTAAAAACATTAATAACAAATGCCATGCGCGACGCTGCTCCCCTTATGTCCACAGAACAACAAAAATTTTGGAAACTTGTCAACATCGCTTTTGATTTAACGTATTTGTTTACGTTGGGTTTAGAGTACCGTCTTGTTAAAAATGTATGTTGTAATCAAAATGCACATTTTGTGTAACAGTGCGGAAATTTGATATAAAAATAATGTTGGTCCAAAAGTTGCTAATATGAAAAAATCAAAGGGAAGAAAAATCGCGGGAACAAAAAAGAGATGTTGGCAACACGGGCCATGATACTGTTGCATTCGTTTTTTGCTTCAGCTTAGTCTACAATAACAGCAAAAGGAACATTTTATGCGGTTTTGTGCGGTGTATTATTTTTGCTGGCAGTGTCAGCGCGATATATAACATGGTTGCCAACTATTTTTCTCTTTTTATGCACTTTTTTTTAATTTTGACTCCGCCGGGAACGTATTTCAGTGTCTAGATATTTTAGTAGCCTATCTTTAAAAATTTAATAAAAATATGTTATTACTGCATCCTTTACGATGTGTGTAATAACACTTGTGCTAGATCCATCATATACTCAATACGAAGGGTATTTATGTGACTTAGCTACGCGTATAGTGTAAAGATATAATGAAAGGATAACAACTTAATTGTTAGCGGCGTTGCCAATTTCCCTTTTGTATAACTGAAATACCACTAAATTTGGTTTGTCTTGGTCTTTTGGGAAAATAAGGACTAAACATGTTTGATTTATCGAGACTAGGGATATATGTTTGCGAATCTTGTAACGTTAAGTGTGCTCAGGTTAGTTTGGTAGATACAAGGTCTACAATAGTTTTGTATCCTTGCATTGCGCGAGAGGTAGAGTAGAATGAGAGACAAATCGTTTTTGGACAAAAGTTATCTGTTTTTAATTATTTCTCAAAGCCAATATTGCTTTCCAGCGTTCCATTTGCGAAAACGTGTTTTATCATAATACTTTACACTCAATGATCTACATATACTACAATAGCCGAACTTGACTTTTTTAAATATTTAAAATTTACTTTGATTTAACTAATAATGAAAATGCAAAAAAAAATTGCTTTAAATAAAATGATACCTAACATATTCCTTCAATTTGTTTCTTTCAGCTCATTGCATTTTAGAATTGACATATTCCGTTTCGATGTTCGTTGCAATAAACATTTTTTAACAATTAACAAGTATATAGAAGTACTAAAAAACTGAGAAACCAACCACAAGTTTCATATTCCCTCCTATTCAGCAATTTTTCAGTCACCAAAATAAAAAGGTTGTTGGACTCGTATTAGTGCGTAGTTTGAGTTTTCAAAAAACACAAAGATGTTGAGCGCTTCGAGCTGACTGAGTTAAAAATCTGCTGTAAATGTGTGGTAAGTACGGGAATAGTGTGAGCGTACAATTTATAGCAAATATATCGTAAACAATGTCAATAACAAGGAACTTTTCGTAGGTGTTCCCTTTGCTATAAAATGCGGCGGTCAACAACGGTAGAAGCAGCAGCAGCGACACCGAACCGACCTGCCGTAATTCATGCAACGGAGGGGCACAGCGCCATATACAAATTACTCTATTACCACAATACTAGACTACAGAAAAGGATTTGAGGTCGATTTCTTCAACTTGATATTTAGTGGTAAAAGGAGTGCGTAGTAGTTGCAAACGAAAACCAATCTACTTAAGGAAGTGTTGACGGAACGGTCTGGTCGTTGTTCAATCTTTTTTTAAAGGGGATCGCGAAACAATTAAGTTTTATATACAAACACGAATCGTACAATCAGCCAATCGCTCAAGTCTGGTCGTCGAACCAAAGGGCTATACTAAATAAATTTTCGTCAGTTTGCTTCTTTTGCTGCGTGGTTCTTAAAAATCTATTATAATCACTAGTAAAGCAACAGCAAATCTTCAGTCTACGTGTAGAGTAAAAACACCACGAAGTTATACATAGTGAAGCAAAAATATACATCACTCTACGACCACACGAGTATTATCCATTGATCGATCAGTTTGTTCGGTCTTCGGCGCTGAAGTTGAATGAAAATGTCGCAAGAACCGCCGCCACGCGATGAACCGTACGTTGAGCCGGTCAACGGCATCGTCCAGCCACCGACTGTTCCACCCCCGGATCGACCTGGCCGCAATACCAATCAACTCCAGTATCTCATCAAGACAGTGATGAAAGCCATTTGGAAGCATCACTTCTCCTGGCCATTCCAGCAGCCAGTCGACGCGAAGAAACTGAACCTGCCTGACTACCATAAGATCATAACGCATCCGATGGACATGGGAACCATCAAGAAGCGTCTGGAAAACAACTACTACTGGTCAGCCAAGGAGGCGATACAGGATTTTAACACAATGTTCAGCAACTGCTACGTGTACAATAAGCCTGGCGAGGATGTGGTTGTTATGGCGCAAACGCTAGAGAAGGTCTTCCTGCAGAAGATCGAGGCCATGCCGAAGGAAGAGATTGAATTAGAGCCGGTGACTCCAAAAGGTGGCAAGAAAAAGCCGCGCCCACCCGGCAAGCCGACAACACCGAGCGCAGCCATGTTGCACACGCCCGTTTCGACAGCAGGAGTTGTAGGCGGGACACCACGCCCTACGGCACGTCCACTCTCGGCACTCGGCGGCACCGTTTCCTCAACGGGCGGCACATCAACAGTAACACCTGCCATTCCACCCCTTGGTACTTTACCGCCGCAAACAGTACCAGGCAGCACGAACACCACGACTACGGCTGTACCCACCGGCACAACATTGCCTGCGGCCGGCAGCGCCACTATGTTACCAGGCGGTATTTTGCCGGCAGGAAGTAGTGTTGCAACTCACGGCTCGCTAGTGGGTGTGGGTGCTGGGGCTGGAACTGGGGGTGTGAACACCGGACTAAGTGCCACAGGAGCGACAGTTGCTGGTGGAGGTAGCGGAGCAGTGAATTCGTCACTGCTAGATGGTGGTGGCGTAACGCCAGGTGGAATACCGGCAGCAACTGCCAGCGCCGCGACGGCGGCAGCGGTTTCTGCGTACCATGTAAATAGCACGGGTAGTGTTGACACTGTCATACCGCCACAGCAGCCGGCCAAGATGAAGAAAGGCGTGAAAAGAAAGGCGGATACGACCACACCCACTGCGAATGCATTTGAATTGCCATATGCGCAAATTGATTCCAAGAGTGCGAAGATCGCAACGCGGCGCGAATCTAGCCGACAGGTAATGAATAAAAAGGTAGGCGAGCGTTAACGTTGTGGTGTTGAGCGTGATGAAGGCCCAACACTCGTTTCTCTTTGGATGTTATCGTGTAAGGCTGCTTTTGCTGGGGCAGGCCGTTTTAGTTTATGCCATTTTTCACATTATTTGTGGTATAAATTTAAAATTTGCTTGATCATAACAATTCGATTGGTGAAGGAAAACTACATACGTGGTGTGCGAATATTCGTATGTTAAAAGATTTCATCAAAGCATTGCTCATAGCTTTCACGCTCACGCTACTGCGCTACGTCTTCGCAGACTTAGGAATTCATTGAGATCCAAATTGTGACATTTCATTAGCACATATTTCATCTGCTCGTTAAAGTTCATCCTATTACGATATATTTGGCATTTATATTTTCGTATGTTATTTCTTCTATGCACAGGATCTAACATTCCAAGGATCCGCTTATCCCATGTCGCCTTTGAGTGTTGCCGGCGTTGCCGGTATGGGCGGTGCCGGTGGTGCTGCTGGTGTTCCCGGCATTCCCAAGTCAAAAGAGAAGCTCTCCGATGCTCTTAAGTCCTGCAATGAAATTCTAAAGGAATTGTTCTCCAAGAAGCACTCGGGCTATGCCTGGCCTTTCTACAAGCCGGTTGATGCGGAGCTCCTCGGGCTGCACGACTACCACGACATCATCAAGAAACCGATGGACCTGGGCACAGTAAAGCGAAAAATGGATAATCGCGAGTATAAGAGTGCGCCCGAGTTTGCTGCCGATGTGCGATTAATATTCACCAACTGTTACAAGTACAACCCGCCAGATCATGATGTTGTAGCCATGGGTCGTAAGTTGCAGGACGTGTTCGAGATGCGCTACGCTAACATACCCGATGAACCAGTGGCAAATGCACATGCTGCCGCTGTTGCCGCCGCCGCACATCACGCCGCTTTCTCCACGTCGAAGCGTGGCGGTGTTGGTGCCGGAGGCGATGCCTCTGATTCATCTTCGGATGAATCGTCTGATACGGAGAACGAGTCAAACTCGGATGAAGAGCGCAATATGAAACTGAAGTTGCTCGAGGCAAAGTTGCTGGACTTACAGGAGGAGATGCGCAAGCTAATGGAGGAGGCATCTAATAAAAAGAAAGCAAAAAAGAAGTTGAAGGACAAGAAGAAGAGCGGTGGTGCCAGTGCTCTAGGTGGTAGCACAAATAGTGGTGCATTGGCGCAGGCGGTAAGCGCTTTGGGTGCAAGTGGCGTTGGGGTTGCTGGCGGCACGGCAAGCACTAGTTTGCATGGACCGGATTTAGCCTCTGTCATGGCAATTGGACAGGTGGGCGGCGGAGGTGCTGGCGGCGGCAAAGGAGCACCGATGACGGTTGGTATGGGAGGGCCGACAACGGGAACAGTTGCTGGCAGCAAAGGTGCTAAAGTGAAGGGGCAACGTGGTCCAAAGGCGGCCAGTGCGGGTGGTGCGGTTGCAGCGGCGAGTGCTGGTGGCGTGGCCAGTACAACTAAGCGCGCTAAGGGCAGCGGAACCGCCGGCGCAAGTGGCGCTGGTGGACCTGGTACCGGCGTACGTGGCGCCAACAAGAAGAAGCCCAGCCAGGTGATGAACTTTGATTCGGAAGAAGAGGACACGGCCAAACCAATGTCGTATGATGAAAAACGGCAATTGTCGCTGGACATCAATAAATTACCAGGTTTGTTAGCATATATGATGATTGTTGTGATTACCTTAAAAACAATGTCTCAATGACAGAAATACTCATTCTGAAATATATTTTTATTTTAGGCGATAAGCTGGGGCGCGTAGTACACATTATTCAGAATCGTGAACCCTCACTGCGCGACTCCAATCCTGATGAGATTGAGATTGATTTTGAGACACTAAAGCCGTCAACGTTGCGCGAGTTGGAAAGTTACGTGGCGTCGTGTCTCCGCAAAAAAACTCGTAAGCCCTACTGTAAGTTTATCCCAATGACACGCACTACTAGAAAAACGAAAGAATTCTAAAGCAAGAGTCCCTAGGGAAATTCACAAAAGAAATGAACGCAATAAACACAATTACTGAAGCACTCGTTAAATCGACATGAAATATGTTTTTCATAGTCCTCAAATTTCAAGAAATTTAAAGTTGTTGGTTATTGTAAATGAGTTGAACAATTCGGGAAGTTATTGAAAAATTAATTCTTTGAGCATTGTTTTTGTTTGCTTCCAAATAAAAAATAAGTGTGAAAAGCACAGGGGCGTTGATGGTAATCCCATTTTGTAACTTTTTTTTCATATTACAAACTTTACATTTGTTTAAACCGTTTAAGCTTATATGCGCGCGTTTTTTTGTTTGGTTCTATGAATTTGCTAAAACATGATCCATTAATCCTCTTCCGTAATCCTCATTTTCTGTCCTGGTTATTACTTTTAATCACTTTACTATCCAAACATACATATTCAACACATTTAAAGTATTTGAGCACATTACTTATTGTTCATACGGTATGAATCATACCCCATACAAGTCCAATCACTCCAGATGCTCTATGTTTAAGATCCCCTTTTCAGAATATTATCCTTGTAATTGAGGTTGTGTCAGTGTCGATTTTTCTCAACATTAAATAAATACATTTTTGTATTGAAGATGTTTTTTTTCGTAATAATTTTACAGTTTGTTCTTAATTCTATCAAATAACTCTGTGCTTTGCAATAAGTGCAGAACCGTTATGTGTTAACTTAATTTATGTATTCATTTCATTTAATTTCTTCATCTAACACTTATTTTATATGCACAGAACGGAAGATGAAATAATCAGAAAATAAAAACGTCCTAGATTTTTTGTGGTTTTCTTTGTAAAAAATTACTTCAATCGAAAAGAACAAGAAAGAAAATCATCATCGAAAAACATTTAATTACCTATAGTAGTGACTGTTAATTGGATGAACTGAATAATGAAAGCCAATTATTGAAAATAAAGAACAATTATTTTCCTATATTTTCGTATTATAAGAAATTTTCTTATATTTTTGACTGTTTCTGTACAGCATTTTTCTTAAGTGCCTCTATGCTTCGTCCTTTCTCTTAGTATGTTAGGAAAGAAGCATATTTCAAATCTGAAATTTTCCTTTAGAATTTATTCCTAAATAAATTTTGGTTTTTTGATATACATATTTAATAATGCTATATATTGTATGTAGACTATATGTATATAAATTTTATATATTTTGAAGGCTTCCATGTACTAATATGGTTTTTGTTCCTCTTTTTCTTATAAATCAGTCAAGTTTATTTAAGTAGTCCTTCACAGTACTAAATTTTGTACGAGTCAAAAGGCTGGCTTTATTTCCTTCTACATGTTTTATAATTTAAATGCTGCAAATTAATTTTTTGGTTTGGTTTTGCCTTTCATTGTCCGACTAATAATGAATTAACGAATATAATATAAAATTAAATTTAACTTTTTTATTAAACTTAATTTAATTGGCAAGTTGAAAAAGAAAATCTGAAAATTTCAGAAAAAAACCTGTTTTGTTTTACCAGAACAGTGGCGTTAATGCGATAAGCTGATGCCTATGTGGGGCTTAACTTTAATTGCGAGTATATACATACATACATACAGTTGCGGTCAAAATAATAGTAGTGCTGCTACTAAATATAGTGCGGCATGTTGAATTTGCTGCTTCGTCTTTTTTTGGTTTAACCGTCAGATACTTTTATATAGGCAGAACACAAGAAAAAAGCATTGTTATAATTGCATGCGTTTGTAGCTAATGTTAAAATTTGATTTTTGGGTTAGATTTACTCGGATTTATGGAGCATGTTTTATGTTTTATGGAGGTGGCGCTATTTATTTGATCAAGAAAACGATGGATCGATGTGTATATGAACGAATCTTGCAGGAAATCGTGCTATCGTATGTCCGTGAAAAAACGCCACTGCTTTGGGTCTTTCAACAGGATTATAACCAAAAGCATACGAGCAAGGTCGCACGAAAGGGGCTTCGCAAGAGCAGTATTAGGGTTATGGAATGGCTCGCACAATCACCAGACCTCAATACAATTAAAAATTTGTGGTTCGACGTGAAGAGAGCAGTTGCTCACTATAATCTAACTAATAATAATCAACTTTGAGAAGCAGGAATATATAATACCTAGAGAAAGATATGAAAATTAGGTTAATACAATGCATCGGCTCTGTGCTGCAGTAATAGCGAACAACAGTCACGCAACTAAATATTAATATGAAGAAAAATTACGTTATTACTATTTAACCACTAAATTTTTTAAAATGTAACACACTTTGTTTTCATTTTTATGAAAGTAAAGCGTACTACTATTTTTTTGACCGTCCATATTTTGGAGCTTTTGGCGCATTTAATTTAAATCGAATCAAACTGAGTTTAATTCTTAAGTTTTCTTTTATGATTGCATTGTTAACACATATAACTTGTTAAAAAAAATACAAAGTAAATATTTGTAAAGAAAAGCAGATTAGTTTTTCTTAATTTTCTTTTCGTGGTATGCGTACTACTATTATTTTGACCGCAGCTGTATTTATAAATTGATTTTAAAAAGAAGTTTATGCAAACTCAAACCGAACTCAACTGAAAAAACTAAGGAAATTTGTTGCAAATCTGTTTTTTGGTGGTTATTGTATGGGTTTGTGTGTACGGGCGTTCTGCTGTAGTAATTTACTTTTAGTTTCTTTCCTGTGTTATTGAGTACGTTGCATGTTAATTTTTTTATTTTTAACTAATTACGCTGATTTATTTAGTGTCGAAATGTAAATAACGGGACCGTTAGAATATTGACTAAAATATTGACTAAACGTCGCAGTTATGTATACGTATAGAAATTTTGATGCGATTTTTTTACTAGCAGTGTGTGCTGCCATTTTGAAATAAATTATAAAATTTTTCCGCTACATACAATATATATTCAGGAAAAAAACGAATTTTGCACACAGTGTAAATTGTGAAGTTGTAACAGAAATTCAATTTTTACATATACGAGTAGTGAAAAATAAAGAAATAACCAGCCGAAACGCATAGAATTTCCACGTTTTCTTTGAAAATCTTAAGTCTTATCACAACTGATATGTTTGCTAATATTTCCAATGTTTCTTTTCATTTTCGTTGTTACGTACATTCGATACGCCGTTTGCAGACAAAAAACCGTCGGGTAAATCTAAAGATGAACAGATGGCTGAGAAAAAACAGGAATTGGAAAAACGTTTGCAAGATGTTACGGGCCAACTGGGCACAAGCAAGAAGACAGCCAAAAAAGGTGGGTGCAGTAAAATTCACATTTGAACATGAAACAGCGTAATTTCGATAGAGATCAAGAATGGAAGTTTATCTAAAAGTGTTGGTGTGTGACTTTAATATGCCTGATTTGTTTTTATTTTGACTAATTTCAGATGAATCATCGTCGAATAAGGTAGAAACCGTGCAACCAACAAATCGTCTTTCATCTAGTTCGAGCTCCAGCGATTCATCGTCATCCAGTTCGAGCGACAGCAGTTCCAGCGATTCAAGTGATAGTGAAGCAGGTTAGGACGCGTTTCATTAATCCTTTTAATCAAACTTATTTACGTTGTTTTTCGTTTCTTCATTATTATGATTATCATTGCTATAATTTTTATTCTTATAATAAACAATTATGTTTATGATCCTTTAATACTTCACCAATGATTCTTACTAAATTCTCACTTCATACCGTCTAGCGATTAAAGTAATAATTCCGTTTCATAATTTGTCTTCTCTATATCGTTTATTATACGTTTCATTCGAGAACTATTCATAAATGCTGACACTTATGTATGTACTTGTATGTGAATGCATATATTTACATATATTTATGTCTATTAAAATATATATTAAACAGATTATGTTGGAGAATTTTTTAATATAAAAACTACATAGCGAAATGATGAATTGTACTTTGAAAATTATTTTGTTGTAAAAAGTCACTGAATTTTGCGGTCTTTTCTAATTATTTCTCATAAATATTTAGTTTTTTATTGATTTCTATGTCATCTTCAAATTTCCCGGAACTTAGCTCTACATATGTATATATTTGTTCACTCTTTCTAATATTAAGAGAAATTAAATTCAAAGTGATCCCTTTTTTTGAGCAAAGCAAAGAATTTAATATACTTGTAATTTATACATACGCACAGTAGTTGGGAAGAGTGTGCAAGTGTATTCCCCGGAAAATTTTGGCACTTATGCAATAATTTCTTAATGTTTGCCTACATATCTTTGTTAAACTTTCCTATTCTCATGTCTTTTATAAAATTTTTCTAATAATTGTTTTATTTATACCGATATAAGTTTGTAGGTATTGAAATTTGAAAATATCAACGTGGTATTTTTTTATAATCTTGCGCAAGCAGCATATCGTATAAAATTCGGTTTTGTTTTATTAGCTATGATCTTTTATTAAATACATATAAAATGAAAACATATATAAGCTGAAAAGTTATATATATATGTATATAGAACTGTCTATCGTTATGTTCTACTTCAAGACCTATTATTAAAAGGTTTCTATTACAAAATGTGAGTGAAAAAATCGTGAAGCAATTGTGTATTGGGGGCAGCCAATCAGAGAGCGAGAGAGTGAGAGAAAGAGAGCGAAAGAGCGTAAGCGGGAGCAATGGCGCTAATGTGGTAGAGATAGAATGATCCAAAATTAATTAAAGTAATATTTTGATAATTTTCCAAAAAGTTGATAAAACACATGAAAGCCCACACCCAACAACAATACAATATGCGAGCACATCGTAGTTGTGTGTTAAAAATAATAATAACACCTATAAAATATAATAATATAATATAATATAAAGCGGCTTTAAACGCCAAACAAAAAAAACAGCTGTTGAAAACAAAATTCGTACATACCCGTTCAAGCAGAAAGTAATTTTCATGTTTTTTTTTTTAATTAATGGACATTGATGTGAGAAGAAAAAAATTCTCATCATCGTCAGTTAATATTTTCTCCTCTTCAGCAATTTGTCGCGTTATTCACGTGCTCAATTCTAAATTGTTCTGAAAATATCATGTTTGTTAATACTCGACGTATGAAGACAAGTTTCATCGAACACAATGTATTTGGGAATAATATGTAGCAGTAAGTGACGTGCACAATAATATAAGACAATTTCATGTAAAGAGCAGTAAACGCAATGACACGAAAATAATTATACATATAAAAGTCAAAGTAAGAAAGTGAAAGGGTATGGAAAAGTAATAATCTGTAATGAAGCTGCCCATTTATGCCACATGAAAGAAATGTCACCAAGTGAATTTTCACCATATGGATATAATATGGAGTAAATAGCTGATATGAAATCTTAAAGCATGGGTAGATAGAGGGAGGGACATGCAACAAAGGCACATGAAACAGTAGAGTAAATAAATTAAAATAATCTCAGAAACGAAGAGTGCTCGAAAACTAAAGTTCAAAGTTTAATATAATAGTAAATATATGTGTATATCCAAAAAATATATACTGAGTTTACCAATGTTGGCTGGCTTTAAGGGGAACATGTAAAGACGTTGCAGCAAATATTGATCAAAATTATTGGCAAGTGCAGATTTAAAGTTTTTGAGCATAATTTTCTTCGATTTGAATTTTCGGAGCTCTCTCCAATCCCTATAAATGTGGCGACATTCTATTAATTTTGTTACAACGCCCGTCCATGATGAAATCTGAAATGAATCGATATTATAATGGCATTATGTGAGCCATGTTACACCTTATTCGGTGGTGATTCTTTAGTCATCGCCTTATTTCTGCATTCATAAACTAATAGAAAGCTTATATGCGTGCATACAAATCTACAAATATAATTTTTAATATTGTGCAAAACTAGTTCAAACATTAAGACAATTAAAAAAATATTATTTGTATAGTTTAAGTGAAACACGCACATATACAGACACCTGCAGACAATGTGTAAAAAAGAAGAGGACGTTATGCATAAATTTTCGTGCAATATGTATTCAATTGATGTCGAAATGCATAGATTACGCAGTATGACGTTGTGATGGATACGTCTGTGTTATGTTTTACGATTTTTGCCATTGAGAACATGTGGAAATATTGTGTACGGTGTATAGAGGTTGTGAGGTATCTTTACTGATACTCTAACGAATCTAATATTTGCTACCCTATTATATTCGAGGGTTCCAATGCTGATTATATTCTCAAATGTTTGCACTAAATAAAGCCGGATCCAAAAGGGGGATACACTGTTAAGCTAAGCGTCAGTTCTCTCTTTTCCATGCTTTTGGTAGTGGGGTATACTTTGTCAGGCTAACGAGTTTTCATTTGTAGTATAAATTAAAATCATACGAAATTGGGTTAATATCCATTCTTATTACAAGAATCAATGGGCAATATTTTATTATTACTTAACTTGACACACTACTGTCCGGTATGAGGTAATCGAATTATGCATTTATTTCTAAACTTGTTTCTTTTCGTAGGTGTATAATTATCCGTTTGAAATGTAAGAAATTCTTGGCCTAGTAAGTTTCTTAATGGGATGAGTTTCTCAAATGATGCAAGGGTTTTTTTGGCGCCAATGTTTGACTTTTAGTATTGATTTCAAGTGAATAAAGAGGAAATTACTGGTAATTTTCGGAGATACTCAAAGGACTCGTTTAATGAACCCGAATAATAAGTTCGCTTGCAGTGATGCCTAAACATGTTTACGCTAGTTTAAAATACTTTAGAGTAGCCTCATCTGCATCTATCAAAACCAGCCATGAAGTTATCTTTTTCTAAAAAATGTTCGCTCAAGTTATTTCACTCTGATACTTAAATTTCCATTCGCATTTCATTTCATCTGTGATGTATGCTTTAATCTCCTGCTTTCCTTTCGAAATGACATGATTGTGTGGAAAATTATAGTCATATGAAAAATATTTGTCAAACATGAACTTTAGTGGGGTTTGATGTGATGTGATGTAGTAAGAAGGGTTGAAGGCAGAAAAAGTGCAAAGCTTAGGAGGGATTAACATTGTGTTTAGTGGATAAAATTGAATTCTTATACAATTACAATTTTGGCCTTACAATCACTATACATGATTTTAATGAGGGAGTGAAGGCGAACGGGCAAGCGACGGAGGTCGTTGATCGGTGGGTCGATCACACATACGCTTAAGTTAAATCAGGTAATTTGTGCGCACGTATGTAAGATTGCAAGCATAACGTACGGGCGAGCAAGCGACGAACGCGTACGAGTACAAGAACGGGAACAACGTTCATGTTAAATAATTTTCGGCTGTCGGCTTTCCCCTTTACACATTGTTTGCACGTTTTTTTTGGCTCAGAAATCGAAATGCGACAAGTTGATGAATATTTAATTGATAATGAATATTAATTTTCCATTATGTTGCTTGATAAAGAGTTAAAAAATCAACAAATCTATAACATATAACATTTACAAAGTGAAATATTTCCGCTCTTTATAATGATGCTTGAATACTGAACAAAATAACTGGTAGAGAGTGTGATCGAAGATCATGGTTAACTGTATTTTGTGTACAAGCAACAGAGTAAGCCAAGTATGTAGCAAAAAGAAAGTAAAAGAGAACACAAGGTGTAACCAATCCCTTCCTCCCCGAAATTCACTGTGTTTACTTTTAAGCGCTTCCCACACATTCGCACTTCTAAAATTATTCTTAATGTCGATTAATTTTGCTTTATTTTCAGTTGTATAACAATTTAAAATCAAAAAATAAGTGAAAGACAGGAAGAAAGAGACAAAGAAATATAGAGTGTGCGAGAAAAGAGATATGATGAGAGACATTGTGTGAGAGAAGAATAAAGGAAATGCGCACGATTACTTTCTTAAGAAACATTGAAATTCTATCATGAATACATATTAGCGATTTTGCAACTAATACAATGAAAAAATACGATAGAGATAGACACATAATCGATTAGAAACAACGCGTGCAAAAAGTACAAAAGGGAAGAGATTGCAAACAGCGATGAGAAAGAGGAAAGTGGTAAAACTTACAAACGAGCGCAATTGATCTGCTTGGGTAAATGAGATACAGGACGAGAGGAGGGAGTTCATGGAACTTATGTGTTATAACTTGTTTTAAATGTTTAATTCCGTTGTATACTAACAGAAGTGAATGTAAATTAAAGGACGGCAAATAATGGAGGAGAGGGTTGGGGTTAAATATGTACTGAATAACAGAGAACGTAAACTTAATTTCGAATATTATTTTCCTGTAAAAGTTGCAATGTGCAAGTAAAACGTTATTGCAGCTTAATTTCAGTAGAAATGTTCACATTATTCTGTGAGATTTTAATGTTAGGGTGAAATGGAATGAAAGCAACGGATGGAATGCAGTTTTAAGTTAATTAGACATGGAACGGACCGCAGTAAATTTGTATGCTTTATGAAAAAATTAAAATTGCGCTCGAGAAACTGCTCTGTTAGGGTTTTCATGCCAATAACAAACTGATAGAGTGGCGTAGTATTTTTCTCGTTGCCATTCATTTGCTACTTGCTTCTCTCCCCTTTCGACTTTGCACGAAAAGGAACTTGAAAGAAATTGAATAAGACGTCGATTACTAAGCGTGGTTAGCTTATCGTCTTTCTTTTAAGCTATTTCTGTAAAAATTGATTACAAATTATTTTAATATTTATCTTACCGCAAGGAAAAAAAATCACTTAAAGCAAAATTATAGTAAAACTTCAAATAACCCGTATGTATGATGGAAGTACACAAACATATAATTGAAGATAGAATGAAACATTAAGAATACAAAAATCAAAAGATATAAATGCAGAAGGGGAAACTTTATTCGCAACCACTCCCTGCTGCCTCCTCCAAGAATGGGGCGTAATTTCTTTTATATCTATAAGTTTCGTTTTCTTAACAACATGAACGAAATTTAAAAGTGACACATGCAATTAATTACAATAATAATATTGAATTTAAAAGATTAAACAACGCTATAATCTTATGTCGTAAGGTTTTTTCTATTTAAGTTAGTTTCTTGTTTTTTGTTTTGCAAAAAAGCATATGATTGTCACACAAAATAAAAAATTTAAAGTTTTATATGAATTAGAGATGTCAGCGTCAGTAATTTAATTTTTAGTTGCATACGTAATTAGTTTTTTCTTATACAAATTGAAAAACAAAACTTAAAAATCAGAATGTTTGCGAGCTGCACTATGTGAACACATTAAAATTATACAACAAATACAAGTATAAAGTAAAAAAACTTTAACAAAAAACCCAAATCATTTTAAATGTAATTCAGATAAATCATCTTAAATGTAATAGAGACCACAAGTAACGCTAATTGTGCGTACTATTGCGTCAATGCGCAATAAAGCAACAACAAGAACAACAATAGCATAGCGGCAAGAAGCACATGTGTGCTGCTTGCAACGTATAAAATGAATATAAATTGAGTTTTGGCACATGGTAATTGCGAAAAAATGAACATGAATGGTTAAAAAATAGCAACAAAAAATACTGGATAAGTTATAATATATAATTAATTAATATAATTAAAAATGAAAATTGATAAAAACAATAAACGCCTCTTGAGTTTTTATTCGCTCCCTCTGCTCTTTCCTGAATGCGTTGCTGGACAAAGAGAATGAAAATGGAAAAACACAATGCAATACTCTTTAGTCAATTGGTGGTTGGTTGATTGTGCATTTGATATTTGATGTGGGGTTTTCGTTTTTTAAGAGATTGGTTTGAGAAATGTGTTCCCGTATATGACTCTCGTTAAGGAACACAGTTGTATTCCCATGGAATTAGTGCAAGCGTTTTGTATTGGGATTTTCTCTAGCACATTTGCGCCACACGATTTTTTCACTTGCAGTTTCGATGGAGACACTACGCCTACATGAGCACAAAATATCCTTTCGTTTCTCTAACAGGTATTTACTTTATAATTTTTTGCATTCGTTAAGTATTTCACGATTGAGTTGATTTGTTCTAATGGTAAATTTTATATATTTACTTTATTTTGAATTCATGTTAAGTCTCTTGTTGACTTTCTTGTCTCTCTGCTGCAATTTTCTTTTATAGGTGATGCTGGTGGTCGTCCACCGAGAAAGAAGAAATCCCGCGACTCAAGTGGCAGCAATAATGTAAGTACAGAGATTGACTAGTAATATTCTTAAAAATTTCCATATACGAAACTAGACAAAGACAGACCTTCAGACAGTAAGACAGACCTTCAACTTGTGGTATCACAACGGGCCCATTCCGAGGCCTAAGTGTGTCTCTCGGCCAGTCCCATGCCAAGACAGCCACTTTAACCTAACCTAACCTAACTAGACAAATGCATTTAAGTGGGAGACTTCTGACGTCAAAAAATCAGACTAAAGGCTTTGCCACTGAAAAAGTTCAGTCGGCATAAAACTGTGGATCCCTTGGTTAGGCTAAGCACATTCGAATTAATACACTTGAACGAGAACTTTGCGCAATATTATGTGTTATGTAAAAATGTGTTCTAGTGAGGTTTTTGTTAAATCTACGTCTTACTTTTTCCTCCCAAGTGAAATAAAATTGTAATTTGTTTTTGTCATTCCCTGGTCACTAGTTCCACTGTATTGGTTTGATTTCTCGCAGGTAAATACTTCGACTGCAATACAGCCAGCCGTAGCCGGTGCGATACCACCGACAATCGCTTCTCAGCAGCAGCAGCAGACAACTTTGGCTACACACCCAACCACAGTAGGGACTCCGAGTATCAGTCTGCCGACGGTAGCTACACCTACAGCACAGATGACCGTTAGCGGAGCAATAAGTAATGCCTTTCACTTTTGCCTTAATATCCGCGATGCCAATGTTGTCACTAATTGCAATGATTTGTCTATTTTCTTTTTTTCTTACTGCTCACTTTCATCGCTGTGGTTGGTTTTCATGTTTTATGTCATTTTACGCTGTGGTGCTTTGTCGCATGTTGTCTTTTAGCGAGTGTAACACCAACAACAGCAGCGAGTGGTGTTGGTGCTATTGCAAATGCAACCGCACCGGCTAATAGCAATGCTGTGGTTGTGGCCAACAGCAATGTTGTGGCTGCTGCAGTTGCCGCTGCTGTGTTGAACAACAACAATAATAATAACGGCAAACCAGCGCCTGCGCCCACTTCGACAGCTGTACCAGGGCAGATCAGCATATCTAACTCTACAACGGCTGCCACCGCAACAACAACGAGCAACAGCATTAACAATAATAAAAATAATGTAATTGCTAACAGTAGTAGCAATGGGCCAAACGACTCGACAATGTCTTCTGCTGCCAGCAGCGTCGCCGCGGTTGCTTCCACTGCTGTTGCATTGACCACATCACATACAGGCAGTAACAACACAAACACGAACACTACTAATATTGGCGGTATACGCGTGGCGAGCAACTTACATAAGTTGCCCGCAGCAGAAATCACCGAAGCGGCAGCTAGCGGACTGGTGATGGGTGGTGCGGGTGCCGGTATTAGCTCGCTGCCATCCGCAGTGGTCACGTCGGGGACCGTCGCATCGACGACGGCGACGGCCTCGCTTGTCGCTGGTCTTAAACAAATTCCGCAATTTGACGATCCCGTTGAACAGTCGCTGGCGTCCTTGGAGCAGCCGTTGCTGGCAGCTGCCCCCAATAAGAGTGTCGCCGACAATTTCATTGTGAATGCACACTTGATGCAACAACATCAGCAGCAGCACGGACATGGCCAGCAGTCTTCACACCAGCAATTTGTGACAGCACAGCAGCCCCAACAGCAACACCTTCAGCACCAGCAGGCACAACAACAGCAGAATCAGCTCAGCAACAACCAGCAACAGCAACATCACCACCACATGGAGTTTATGTCGGAGCTTTTGTCAAAGGGGGCTGCCGACAATGTGCCCGGCATGAACGGTAACCACTTTCCGTTAATGCAACTGGGGTTGGACAGCCATATCAGCAGTGTAGCTGCTGCCGTCGCAGCGCAGCAGTTTCAGCAGGCCATGGTACACCAGCAACAACAGCATCAACACCAACAACAGCAGCAGCATGCACATAACAACGGTTTTAACAGCGCCGATCATACGCTCGACAGCTTTCCTTTGGCAGGGTTAGGTTTAACACATGGAAGTGCTGGTGGCGCTTCCATTTTCGACCAGTTACCTCAGATGAGCGGCGGTCGCGGCGACTTGTTGGCTGCGATGATGATGAGTAGTGGTGCAGCGGGTATGCCGGCGGGCAGTCTGGCGTTAAGTGGTGGCAAGAAGGATACAAACGTTATTGTCGGGGAGCAACATCAACTCCAGCAGTCAACATCGCAGCCCAATAAGCTGCTAATCACGCCGAAGCCCATTGAATCAATGATGCCTAGTCCGCCCGAGAAAAAGCAGCAACATCAGCAAGTGGTACCGCCGCAGCAGTCGCCATCAGATTTGAAAATTCCAACATCTATGGGCGGAGGTGTAGTTGTTGGCAGTGGTGCTGGCGGTCTTTCCAATCAGACGAATTTTGCTCAGGCTTTCAAGTCTGCGCACGAACAGAATTTGAAAAACGCCAGCTCCTGGTCTTCACTGGCGTCTGCTAGCTCGCCACAGAACACGCCCACTTCGAACAAAACTAAACCTGCCATGGATTCGTTTCAGCAGTTTCGTAACAAAGCCAAAGAGAAGGCCGATCGGCTGAAGTTGCTAGAGGCCGCTGAGAAGGAACAGAAGCGCCAGAAAGAAGCCGCCGAAAAGGAGCAGCAACGCAAGCAGCATCATAAGCAACCGCTGACCACCTCCAATACTGTCGGCAACGGCAGTAGCAACAGCAGTAACACCGGTATTGGTGGCGCGGTTGGGAGTACCAGTGGTGGCAACGCTGGTGGCGGTGGAAGTACCACCGGCGCTAGCCATCATCAATCCACAGCATCGTCAATTTCGCAGCCAACACACGCGCATACGCACTCGCACACACATACGCACGCGCATGCTGTAGGCAGCGGAGGTAGTCATATGCAGGCAACTTCCATGGATGTTATCGAGAGTGGGAGGTGAGTTTAGATAAAAAGGTTGAATACAAGTTAAACTTGGTATATGAATACGGTTTGTTTTTTTTGCTATTAGGAAAAGCGTACACGACGCGCAGCCGCAGAATTCTCGTGTCGACGATATAAAAGCATCACCACAGGGCAGCGGCTCACCGGCTGGTGCGGCGCAACAGTCGCCGCAGGATCGTGCTGCGGCCAAACGTGCCGAGTTGCGACGCATCGAACAAGAACGCCGACGGCGCGAAGCGGTAAGTTTGATGCAAATACTGAATATGCTTCTTCCGAGGCTGGTATAAATTTTATAGAATTTTAGTGAATATATAAATAAAAATTCCGTTATTCTTTGTCGGATGTGTCTAAAAATACTCAAAACGCATAGAATAATCTGTACTTATTTTAATATTGTATTTTCTACTTTTCGCACAGATGGCAGGACAAATCGATATGAATATGCAAAGTGATCTGATGGCAGCGTTTGAAGAGTCGCTTTAATAAAATACAATTAAGGGCTAAAAGCTTTGATTAAGTGCGGAGAAGTGTGATTTGCAATTGCAGCCGAAGTCGAAAGTGCAGAGATAGAGACGAAGTCAAACATAAAGCTGCATTGAACGCCAAGAAACGTTGATTAAGGGAAATCAATTAATATCAACTGTTATTAATACGATTTAAATTGCATAAAAGAGGTGCAGAAATATGATTGCAGTAGAAAGAAAGGAGTATATAATTTAATATAGCTTGTAAGATAAAGCAAATGAACTATAAGACGACGACAATGTGAATCATAATAATGCCGGTGATGTTTATCATGGAAAACAATCAATTTTTTGAAAGAGGGAAGCAAAAAGCAGCAATCATCAGGACACATGCAGATCCCCAACATAAAATTACATAGTTATACAAATTGACACACACGCCCACACATATAGGCATAGTCATGTTTTACGCGAAACAATTTTTGCTGGATGGCGTCATATCCAGGAAGCATTTGTAGATACACGTGTCTATGTACAGATCAATAGGCATACGCGTATATACATATGCACCCACATTAATTCAAGTTGCAATAAAAAGAATTGCAGAAAAACAAAAGGCATATTTCCTTTTCTAGGTGAGTAAAAATTGAACGAAAATTAGTAATAATAAAATACAATAAAATCTAAGAAGAGATGGTAAAATGTGTTTAGTTTTTACTTTTAATTATAAAAGCATAAAATTATAAGAACAGAATAAAAATAAACTAGAAGAGAAAACAAATTAGAACAGTGCAAATGCCGGCACACTAAATTGCATAAAAAAAATAAATAAATGAGCGAATGCATGCATCATATACCTACATTAATATGTAAGTTCATATGCAAGCATATACTGGGAAGGCTATGCTGTGTAAAACTATTTTGTTATTTATGCTAGAATCTTATATATACATATGTATGTGATTAGATGGTTCTAAAGTAATAAGTTATTGTATTGACACACAGACACACGCATATTCAGAAAATTGCATACAAGTCTAAATATATTTATATATATGTGTATAGGTATACATATATACATACATATATAGACATATATAAATTGTATTCATACCTGTGTATCAATGATAATTTGTAGATACAAATATCGCCTTTAGTGTGCTTGAATGTTGGTTTGTGTGTGTGTGTGTGTGTGTGTGTAGGTGTAGGTGTGTGTGCGTGGTACATGTTGTATCTTTCTAAGTTTGCGCAAATTATTTAACAAAAAGCCAGCATTAAATTGCACACCCAGAAGTAGTACATTATGTAGATATACTGACAGTTTCATAAAAATTAATAATTATGATATTTATTGCCACACATCTGTATACACATATGTATTTGTGAACTAATTAAAAAAATCTATAGCCTGTGTGGTGGGTTTTCTGTGGTATACCCATTATATAGCAATATGAAACAGAACTAATCTTTTCTCCAAAACCAAGGATATAAAATGAATTTGTAGCGAACTTAGACAAATGTGCAGCTTGCACAACGGCTATGCACGACAGCAAAAATACATACATACATAGATTCATTAAACATGTGTGCGTATGTATGCGTTGAGTTTCTATTTTATTTTTTTTAAATCATATTTTACTGGCCTTTTGAAAAACCCATTCGTACAGACTTCGTTAGTACACCGTATAGCTACTTCCTCGTACGCTATTAAAGTCCCTTTTGTTCTTCACTTTATTTATTCTAGCTAATAAAGTGAAAGCAGCAAGAATTGTTTATTACCATTATCACACCACTCACAATCTAAGCATTGAAATAAACGTTACACACATATATATATATATTGAGAGATCTATGTATATATACATATACACGTACTAACATATAAATATAGGCCGATCGGCATATTTTTGCTGTATAATCTGCGAATTCAATATTGTCCAAATAACACGAAGTAGTTGAAGTCAGCAAGATAAAATTGCAAGCAGGAAACACAAAATACATACAAAAAAGCAGCAACCGAAAAATGAAAATAAACATACCTATATATAGATATTAATAATTGTTGTATTTTTGTTATATATAAAAAATAGTAAAAACGTAAGCGTAAAAATTATGAATAATAAAAATTTACAGTTACGAGAAAAGAAAATACCTAAAGGACGAAAGGATCCATACCCAAAAAGATTCTGCTCCTCCTGGAAATCTGTTCTCCATGCTAATAAATTGATTTCGTTTTCTTAAAATTAAGTTTTAGTGAGTAAAAACAAACAATTAATTTGTAAGTTTAATTTAACTTAAAAATTAAAGAAGTAAAGTAAGTAAAGCAAAGTAAGGTAAAACTTAAAGCTTAAACTTAGTGACTAAATAAATAAAAAATCGTATAAAATAAAAGGTCGAAAACTATGAAGAATTTTAGTTAAAATTTTATTTGCAATTCAAACATGGAGGAGGTTGCATAAGCTTTTTGTGAGCAGTGAAAGCTTATTATTTTTATTGTTTTGCTAATGAATGCTCTAATTCGGCTCGTTTTCCCATGCCGACGCGTCCATGTGGTCTATAACTGGTACAAATATCGTTATGATTGCTTTATTTAATGCATAGTATAATAATAATGTAGTCTAATCAAAGAGAGTACCCCTAATGTACCTCTATTTTGATTGACCAATATTGTCAAAAAAGTCATCAGCAGAGTAAACAAAGTTCTATTAAAATATACCTAAGCACTTTCCTTTTGCTTTTAGTACGATTTTATTTGAATGAAGTTGCGACTGTGGTTGAACATTTTTTGAACTGACAAATTTCAGACATCAAAATTTACGTATTTTAAAAAAATTTTGTTTTCTTTGAGCGGGAGAGTTTTTATTAGACTACTTTATTATTATACTATGATTTAATGTATTTATTGACAAGATAAAATATGCAACGAGTATACAATTGTACCATATACGATTAATTGCCCTTGGTTGATAATGTATAGACAATTATGACGCCTATGTCAAATAGCTGGTGACTTTTACTTCTTTGTTGGTTACAGCCAAATAATACATATTCTTGTAATGCTGCTGCGTAGACTTCTTACAGTGTCCTCTATCTTCATTTGCCTCATTGTGTATACTTCAGTGTGCGTTCTTCATCTCTTGGCTTTCAATGCTCATTGCTTCTGACGTTTAGCTAGAGAATTTTGCGCAGGCACTTTTTAACAAATACTTGGAACCTTCGTGTGATGGTCGAGACCAGTCACATTTCAGTTGCCTACATTAGCGTCGAGTTCACGTGAAGATCAGCGAACTTTCCAGTATGGGTTGCAGGCGCCCAAACGTAGTTCTCGCTTCACTTCTGTTTTCTGTTGGCGGTAATTTCCTCGGTTTCATTGCTTGCCGCCACAATGATGCTCAACTAATAGAAGCTACTAATTTGTTTTTATTTGACTCGGAGGTACATACGTGCAAACATTATTGGAACGATAGTCTGATAACAGGACTTCCAGAGCTTCCGTAACTATTCGTGTTGCGCGTGTGAATTGTATACAGATAGAAGGGTCTTAGAGTTGTGTGCTTACTCCGAGCTGCGAGCTGGGAGCTTTTTCGTAGGCATCTTTACTTTAAGAGGTTGCTATTTCCTGTTGAAAGAAAAACTTTTTTCATATTCGAGTTTAGCTATGGTGGCGGATTGAACCTGGGGATGCGTCGCCTTAGACTGCTGGTCTAACGTTCCAGTCTGAGCTGAGCCACAGCGGATTCCGGGCATTGCGGATGCCTTGTTATACATATTTACTAGAGAGCGCATAAATCCATTTATACTCGATGCCTTCACGTGCAGTTTCAAAAACGGAACACGTATCCGAAGAGAAGCCGAAAAAAGGTACTCATTTTTCGGTACCTCTAAATTGTCGAGTAACTGCACGTTGTTACTCGATGCTAGCAGACTTCCTTCTCGTTGTTACGCAAATACTCGCGGAAGGTGTCGAGTATGCCGGAAGGTTTGAAACTGCATGAGGTACCGCAAATACTCGCGGAAGGTGTCGAGTATGTGGGAAGATTTGAAACTGCATGAGGTACCGCAAATACTTTGTGAAGTTTGAGTTGAATGTGCTTCGAAGGAATGTTGCAAAGCATTGCGCGCATTGCGCGAAACATAATTTTTTGTATTTTATATTTATTTAATTATTTATAACGAATAATATGAACAAATATATGTTATTGTAAATATAACTTTATAAAAAACCTTTCCCTTCCCACATTGACAACATTCATTGATTTCAGCTTCCACGCGTAATCGCTCGAATTTGATTACGGGATGATAAATGAATAAATAAATAAAATAACTAATAAATAAATAATTGATAATAATAATAAATAATAATTAAGTAATTAATAAATAAATAAATAAATAATTTTGATTTATATAGATTTAAAAATATTTAATTATAATAAGTTTTGAAAAATTAATAATATAACTATAATAAATAATATAAATATATTTTAAGATTTTAAATCAATTTACTGCATAAACATAGCAAAAACATTCTAAGTCCAACCACAACGCCATTAGCAGCAGCAATATCTGGTCTGCCGTTGACCTTGAAGCTGCAAAAATTCTCGAGCTTCAGTAGGAAGGTACCTCATACTCGCGGAAGTTTTGCTTTTATGTTCCTATTTTTACATGTTCCTATTTTTTCATGTTCCGATTTTTCGGCTACCGCTTTTTCGCGGCTTCCTTCTCGTTGTTATCCGAAATTCTGTGCTTCTCTTCTCTTCTCTACGCGTGAGCAAGTGAGCGAGTAAGAGCAGTATACATACTCGACGGCGATCGAGTAAGTGAAGTATACGTATCCGACACCAAACTTCTCATGTGCAGTAAAAAGTCATCCGATGCGCTCTCTAATATTTACTTTACTATGTAATGTAATGATAATGGGTAGGGACAATGCCCTTGCATTGTCGTAGGTTTAGTAGTAGGTTTATTGTGCCCCTTGAATCATCTGGTGTTTTATGTGCTGAGGTATTGAATCAGACCTTTCTGCGATATTTGCATCAGGTCCTCATCACCGAGAATATGTTTCCCTAGAAACTTTGCACGTCTGTGTGCCTGGGCTGGGCAGTTTATGATGACGTGTTCCATTGTTTCATCGACCTCATTGCAGTATCTGCATGTTTTGTCGATGACCAAGCCTAGCTTGTGGAGGTGGTAGTTACAAGAATAGTGGCCGGTTGGGGCGCCACATAGGATTTTGAGTTGTCTTCTGCTAAGAAGTGTAGCAGATTTGGCTCGTTTTGTGTTAAAGTTTAGGAATCTTTTCGAGTGTCGTAGTCCTTCAATATTATTCCAGTATTTTTGTTTTTGTCTCTGGATCCACTTGTGGATGTCCTGTTTTAGGTCGGTTTTACCGAATCCAAACATCGGGCCCGGCCCTATGAATGGGCTTTCTGCACCATGTTTTTGCTTGTGTGTCTGCCCTTTCGTTGCCATCATGGCCCTCATGCCCAGGAATCCAGACAAGTACAATCCTCTTCTGGGTCCCTAGGGAGTTGAGTTCCTTGTGGCATTCAAGCAGGATTTTTGATGTGTAGTAGCTGTCAAGGGCTTTTAGAAGTGACAGGCTATCTGAGAGTATAGTGAACTTCGTTCCTTGAGGGTGCGTTCTAGCAATTGTTCGAACAGCCTCATATATTGCATAGAGTTCAGCTTGAAATATTGAGGTATTGTAGCTCATCGGAAGGGCTAAGTTGACCCCAGGGTCCACAACTCCAGCTCCTACACCACTAGGTGTTTTAGAGCCATCGGTGTACCATTTTTGAGAGTCCTCTTTTAACCATTTCGGGTTGTTATCCCACTGTTCCCTAGTCGGAAAGTCAATTATATATTTCCTTGCTGGGCTAAGATGGGGTTTCATAAAGTCAAGGTAAGATGATTTGTGGAGGGTGAAAAAAAATTGTAAGGTGCCCCGTTAGGTTACCCTGTTTAAGTAGGTTATGCCTAATAGCGCGAGTGCACTTGAGATTGCTTCCTCTTGGATGGCTATATGGAGTGGTGTTAGATCGAGTGAAGCCTCCATGCCAGCAGTTGGGGTTGTTTTCATTTCTTTACAATTTACCACTTTACCATGAACTGTTATGCCCAGAAAAAAGCAATCTAATTTGTCTTATATCTCGTATAAAAGATATGATTTCATATTAACAAAGATATTCTGACAATTGTGGCTAAATTAAGCTATTCTGCGCCATCTTTACTAATTATTTTACACGTATGCTTTGTTTTTGGAGCCGAAACTGAAGCAATTCTTGACAAAGTTCGATTGAACCAAAATAAAAAAAGAGAAACATGTGATCTGTTTTGATTCTCAGTCCTCTCATCTATAAGGCACTATGTATATGTTATACAAGAGATGTATTAATAAGGTTTTGACACAAAATAAACATAACTTATGTCGATCCCCGGCTATGTTGGGCTGGTAGGAAACGCAAATCAGAGGAAAACGGTAAGTTTTACGGAATCGCACATATTTTACGAAATTGAAATAACATTAAAGGACTCTAAAATGTCCGATAAATATATTATTTTTTATCGAAAAGCATTAAAATATCCAATTACCATCATTACTTCTCAAATATTTTATGTATATACGAGTACCTTCATTTTTATTGTTGGAAATTTTTGCTAAATCGTGTCTACTGATTTCTACATTTGAGAGGCAAAAACTTAACGGCCGATCAAGACCGTGACAAAATTAAATCCGGCTGAGTCCGAGTTCTTACTTGTTTTAATAGCACATATACAATAAGTAAGAACAAAGAGTTATTTTCTATGTGTGATGGCAAAACTTCAGGTGAAGGTGATTGTATTTGATTATATTTGATTTGAAAATGAACGCATACATTTGCGGACACAGTATCAGATACGTATCTTATTTCTATACGTTTTCATCATTTGTTTGCAAAAAGTCGCAGTTGCCTTAGTCAATATTACTAGTAAATTACAATAAATAATTAATGATAATTAACTACAAAAATCACGAAACAAGATAATGGCGCAATGTGTACTGGCTTTATCAGACTTTTAGAAGTAGCTCGTATTCATACGGCAAACTCCAAAATATACAAACGGAAATCGTATTCCATGAGCCTTCATAATTATAAAATTGTCACAGATAAGCTTTGGCTTGCCAGCGAAATGCGTTTAACGCTTTTTCATGACATCGAACTTCCTTGATTGGTGTCAGTGCTACGCACCTATCTTGGAAGTAAAGGTGGCCAACTGTGCCTTTAATGCGTCAATTTGACACAGTAATTCAATGTTTTGTCGTTCCAAATAGGCGGCTCGTATTGCGATCTCGTCTTCCTTGATGCGACGTCGATCGCGTGATTTCTTAGCAGCCGCGTTGTTCTTGCGGCGTCTTTCGTAGTAAGCGGCATCTCTGATTTGGGCACCGGAAATGGTATTATTAATGTTGCTGGCAACTGTCGTGGTCGTGGTATTGACGTTGCCATCACTGCATCGACTCTTTGCCGCATTAATGCTCACGCCTGAGCTAGTTGATGTAATGGAGGTGCTCAATTTTTCGCAATTACCAATATTTGAATCGCAATCGCTCAACTCCTCTCCACCGTCGTTGCGTTCGTCGTTTTCGCTGTTATGCGTGGAGCCAGCTCCGTTGCTGGCGTTGGTCGAATTAGTCCTCCGCATTTTGGGATTGGTAACAGTGCGCGTGCCTCCATTGGAACTGCGTATCTGCTCTAAAACGCGCTTACGATACTCGGTGTAGCGTTCCACACGCGGATTGTCGAGCAGCACATCGGCCGCAGCGAAATTGGCCGCAATGACGAGCGGGTCACGCGGAAAGGCTTTAAAGGGCCGCGTGGACTTTGTGTCAGCGTTAGTGAAGGCAGTGGCTTCGCTAATGCTACTAGTAGGGGTGGTGACAACAGATGGTGGCACTATTGGCGATTTGCTTGCCGCAGGCGAAAGTGGTGCAAATGCAATATCGGAGAGATTTGGACCAGAAACAACAGAAGCCGTTGGCCCAAAACTTTGAAGCAAATTGCTGGAGGCGGTTGCGACAGAAAACTGAACGGGAGTTGGCGAAAGTTGCTGGGGCGAAGCAATACGTAGGGCCTTTGTTGGCGGTGGGGATGACATTGATGTGGTTACTGGTTCTTGTTTGACGTTGCCGGCGTAATAAAGTGCTGGGTATAGTGAAGCGAGAGGCGGCGGTAGTTGTCGCACTTGTTGCGCAGCGTACAACAAATTTGTAGGAATGAATTGTCGCTGATGTTGTTCGCTGCTTGTGGGCGATACGGTGGGTGAGTCGGTGCTTAAACTGGAGCTGGCCTGATAGGGCGAGGGTGTCTTGCGCGAAATTTCCGCCGATTCATAACGTCGTGATAGATCAAGCACTTCGGTTGCAACCCCGAATACCGGTTGTCGGTGCCGATCACCATCACCACCGCTGCTGCCAATCAGTTGCCGTTGTTGACACGCGTAGGCGGAGTAAACATCCTGTTGGTGGCGCGCCGCAGAGTGTGTGTGCTGGTGCGTTACGGAGCCATGTAGCAGATTGGTATGCTCTGAAATGGGCGATAAGAATACGATGTTGTTAATATAAAACAAATATGTGCGACGTTCTTTGTTCAATTTCAGGACCTATTAATTGCTGCAATATGAATTCCGTGTATTTGAATACTAACCATTTTTGAAATCGAGCAAAAATTGTCCAGACATCAATTTTTCATGTATCATCATTTTCTTATTGCTTCAAGGTTCCTTAATGGCTGTTATTTGCGTTAAATATTCAATAAAATTTCCAAGTGCCAATAACTGGGACGTTGTGAGTTAAATTCGAATTACTCAGTCTGTTTCAGGCTGGCTGGCCCTTCACCAAAAACTGTATCGGTCGTGGTTACTCTCAAACTGATTTGGACAAACAACCCGTCCAGGGTTTTATACTCGTCACTTGCCTTCAACCTCAATGCGCATTCGCAATCGCACGCCTTAACGCCGACGCACACAACATTAGCTCTGACAACGGCAATGACATCTCCTATTTCTTTCGAGTCTTTGTGTGCCTCTATTTGCCTTCTCACTCTTAGAGGAGCAGGTAGCACCGAACGTTTGTAATTTTGCGTACGAAAAGTATTTGTTCTATTCAAAAATGCACAATGAATGCAATTTTTACTGTACGTCCGGCACTAAATATTCGCAGAGTTGCAATGGTGATTTAAGGGGTTAATATTGCATTTGTCAATTCTGCACCACAGTATTGAGTTCACTGGGTATGTATCTTTATCACTCCTATTGGCACGACCAATCTAAATCACCCGAATTTCAGCAACTTCAAAAGAGGAATTGCAATTCACCCTTTCTTAAAACGATTATTCTCAGCAGTTTCACATGCGTTACATATATATGAACACCAACGCACTTTGATGTTAGCACATAAGCGCTTATTTGGCTCACAAAAGTATGTACTTTAAATTAAAACAATTCACACATCCCAATACAAATAAAAAACAAGTTAAATTATAGGCAAGTATGAATTTAAATCTGTCGAAAATTGTCAACCATTTCCTTTTATTAGAGCTAAATCTAAAATATTAATTGCATACATACTTCCATGTGGTTATAGCATTATTAGAGAAGACAACGGCAATTCAATTTGTAAAGATTTTAAATAAACATTTGTTGATAAAATATGATTTATATTGTTAGACGTCTACTGTATTCAGACAGTTTTCACGTTACAACACAACAACTATTTCTTGAACTTATGAATATACAGTTGAATCTCCCAAAACGCAACCAAATTATTCCAGGGGTGGTTGCAAATAGCGAAAAGTTGCATTTATTGGACGGATTTGAAAACATCAATTACTCAGTACAATCATATTTTATTGAGAAAGAGGTGCATTTTATATTCAAAATAGGATAACTTCAGAAACAAAAATATATACAAAAACAAATATTTCAGTAAAAAAGATTCAATATAAATTCATATTAATTGGTTTGATATGGCTTGTTGTTTTTGAGGCCAACATAACAAATTTGATTTGCTAATCGATAAAAATTGACAAAAAAGTTCATTAAAAAGGCTACTATGCAAGTTTTTAAATAATCAGAAATTGTAACTGCCCTGAAAACGCAACCAAAAAGAGTAATAATATATTTAGTTATTATCTCTGCGAGCGGTTGCATTTATTGGATAGTTGCGTTTTGTGGAGCTGCGTTTTGGGAGATTCAACTGTACTGATATACATGCATATGTAAATAGTACGTTTGCTCATATACTAGCATTATGTACGTGTAAATAACTTTGGCTTTGTGGTAAACCCAAAAGCTGCTTTCGTCAGGAGTCTCAAAATCTTGCGACTTGCAGTATGTTTTCAAGCAAATTTAAATTTAAGTGACCTGTTCAACAAAAGGGATGGGAAATGATTCAGTGTACTGTGAACGCGTCTGCTAATTTTCATAATTTGTGACGGACCATTATTTCGTAAGTAACGAACACAATTAGCACAAACACGGCAGCTACTTAGTGCAAAAGCAAGAAGGCGCGAGTCACCTATTGGTTGTGGGTGTGCCGCAGTTTTGGAAGGATTTTGCGAAAAAGGATTTAGCAGTTCCTGGTGTGCCTAAGCGTACTCTCGGTAAAGGATTTGACGCATGAAAAATAGAGTTTTAAATGTTTGAAATGACTACTACTATTAAAATTTATGTTCTACAAATTATACACGTATTACCCATTCGTTTATTGCGTTCACAACGCAAGGTGAAGCAAGGAACCACACATATCGAACATAGCAATCAAAATATAATACTTGATGAAATCTGCAAGCAAAAATTCTATAATGGAATAAAAAGGCGGTATGAAAATATTCTATAAATATGTGTGAGGAGCAAATAATTTGGAGATGTCAAATGAGTGGTAAGCTAAATGAATCTGCGTAATGGTCTTTTATAGGCTGTCGCTCGAAGTGAGTGCTTAAGCGAAAAATACCAGCCACAAGATTTAGGGCTTGCGCCAGCGCAACCTTCCTTCGATATACCATCAGGTAGTGACCAAACCTAATAGAAAATGCGCCATGAAATCTTCAAAGTCAGAATGATCGGTCGTGTGAATGATAAGACCAATATAATAAATTTTAAATGTTTTACACGGCTAAGCAAATAAAAGCTATAAACCATAGTTTTTCTATCAATAATCGTTTTTATTTCACATTACCATTTCGATGCTCATGCTCTCTTTTAATCACACTTTTCAAATTCACACTTAAACACTTTCCATTTAAATCGCCTTAAAACAAGTATTTTCTGTCGCTAAACAATTTCGGAGAACCCTCAAAGGGGAAAGGAAAGAAAACTAAAAAACGGAAAAATATGGTACTTTTTACTGCTTCCTCATACTGAACATGCAATTTTTGGACAATCCTTTGACTGACCTTGCCGACTCTGCGTATTGTTGATAATAGTTTGCTGTGATTTTGGCAATGCTGTGCGAGCATTGTTCATTTTTTGCTAGTAAATTTCTTCAGTGGTAAGACAGGAACGGGTTGGAACGCAATATATTTTCTACTGTGTGTGCGTCTAAACACAACAATGCTTTTATTGCATAATTTGTGCGTGGAAAAAGTGCAGAAATCATAAAACAGTATGATCAGTAAGTTGCTTGGTCTCGTCTTGTTTTTGGGTAAAATGACTGAACCCGAATGGGTTTTAGTAATAGTATTTCTTGCGCTATGTATATGTCCGTACAAGTTTGTCTGTGGTTTTTAGAAGCATTTGCTGGAAATAATCCTTTCACTTTTCTTCATTGTTTGGTTTATTGCGTGAAAATTTTGTTAGCATTTTTTAGTATATTTTTATTTAGTATATTCTCAGAAGTGACGAAATGAAGCCTTTGCGTACATAGGTACATATGTATATACATACATAGGTGCAAGTACGTAGAAATGAATTTCAAAGTCGTCGCAACGCGCTTATTTAACAAGCAAGAATTTATCTGATGGTTAATCAACATCAACGGAAGAAAATTTTTTTTTGGTGTCTACTTCGTCAAAGAAGAACCAATCAAACTATGTTTAACTTTTGTATTTGTTGAGACATATTTTAGTTGGTTTAGTTTTCTTTTCATGCGAAACTACTGAATGCTAATTCACTAAATGCTAGGCCCAGCTCTTTGATCAGCTGTCACAGCTGGTGAGTCATTTAAATTCTATAGTTACAGCCTATATGATAAGAAACTGTATCATCGGAATTTCAAATACACTCCCAAATTATGAATTTAGAGTAAACGCATTTTTTTGGGGTATCATAATATTTATGTTCATAATTTCAATATGTCTAAACAACATTTTTTTTATAATATGTCACTGTACTGTATATTGACTTTCAAAAAATTTTAAATATCCTTATAAGCAACTATAATTATATACTCGTTCGAATGAAATATAGAAAATTATTGAGACCGTTATGACTCAAGTTCATAATTTGAGGGCGTATTTGAAATTTCGAGTACACAGCTCTTTACTACACTAGGCTTTTAATCTTTAGTTTCATGATGTAGTGTAGTTTATAGTAATTAATTCTAATGTTTATTTAGTTTATTTGTGTACACAACAGCCTTTTCCTGCCACAGCCATATACTCTATCGGCATTAGTTGATCAACATTGACCATAACTAATAACAATATAAAACGTAACAGGATTCGTTTTCTCGCTTCACTTGATATTTTTAGCCTTTGGCAAAAACTCTAAAGTACCTGCCTCATTTCCATATGCTCTTGTCTGGAAGATGGCTTGTTTTGGTCAAGGATTACGTGTAAGTGTGGCTATTCGACTCCAGCTGTACAATATGTATGTGCGTATGTGTGTTGGATATAAGATAATAATTAAAGTAGATTTTTGACAGAAAACCGTACTTCCAACAAGAACGAAAACAGGAAAATGCATCCGGTTTCGTGAATCCTTTACAAGGGCTTAAGCCAGGGACATGGGCAAGCAAAGTAATTATTCTTCCTAACAACAATGCATACTATACACTCGGCTGTCCATTTAGTTTTTTATAATAAAGTAATTTTGCATATTGTTTTGTCCCTCTACGGAAGTAAAAGTATCTTTTGAGTAAATGGAAATCTCTTGACAAATAACAAAAATATACTTTTGCTTTATATAAATTCGAACTTGAAAAACTTTAGCATATCTACATGAATAAAGTCGCAAGTTCTGATTATTGGAGAACAAGGACTGAAAGCTAAGAATAAGAATTTTACTTTTTCCTGGTCCCAGTTTTGTGTTGAATTTGTATTAAAAAGTTTAAGATCGGATGTGCGTACAGATGTCGTGAACGCAATGAAATATTTGTCTGATTTTGCTTGCAATATTTACGATACCTTTTTAGACGAAAAATATTGTATTGACTTATTTCTATAGAGAATAAAAAAACGCGCACATAAATACAAATACAGAACAAAAAAAAAAGCTGAGTAAACCCTTTCACAGAATCTGTTTGCTGTTGTCCCTTACTGCTGTCTTTGTTGCGATTGCAAACCCTAAGCCAATCCTTTTATGATTTAGTTTTTTTAAATAAGCAATCCAGTATGGGTACGTAGTTTAGAAAACCAGGAGTGTAACTTAAAAATACAAACAAAATGCAAGCATTATGCAAAAAAAGTTGTAAAAATACCACAAACACGCAAAAAATAATAATAGTTTTAGTTGTTAACCGCTACATCAGTCTGAAGTTCGACGCCGACAACCCGTTTGCGCTTCACGCTGATCTACCAAGAATTTAATGAAAAAATTTTAGTCCTAACTCAGTATTGCTGGGCAAACTGGCAAGTCGAAGGATTGTCAGAGCTCCGCAAATGTTTTTGTTTTGTTTTTTTTTTATAGATAAACTGAGTTTATTACAATAGTTGGTAAGGGGCAAGAGAGAGGTGTAGTGATCTACATTATTAGTACAAGTGAGAGTGAAGATAAGAGCGTATGATAACCCAGTAAATTATTTTTGCAATAAATGTTTCAGTTTTATCAATGAGGTTCTAACACATGTTTAAAATACTTAAATTTCCTCTGCTCATTTTGATTGATTTTCATACCTATTCTCGTCACTTAATCATTTTCATGTTCCCACCTTTCCGCGAAATTTTGTACTGACTATTAAACAAAAGTTCAAGCTGGACATTTCCATTGTATACATAACTATAACTATTATGTGTACTCGGTCGCTTGGTGCAAATATGATAAGACATTACGTGGGCCACCACTTAAAGGTCATGCGCACCTTTGCCTAATCCCACGGATCACGCGCTCTGCTTTGCCTACCGATCGTAATAAACGGACAAAGGATCCGTTTAACAAAATCGCGTCGGTTCTGTGTGACCTGCTGCACAGCAGGATTTGCAATAAAGCATTACAAATTCTGTTCCCGTCTGCAAAATCCTTTACCAAAAGTACGTTTGGGCAGACAACGGGCTCCCAAATCCTTTTTCGCAAAATCTTTGCAAAACTATGTGTCACACCTACAAACATTAAATAATTTCGGGCCTACTCGCGTTTGCATGAAATACTTAATGCACGCCCTGTGTATTTAGCCGTTGTGTGCGAACTTACGAAATAATGGTCCATGACAAATTATCGTCATTTGGTGACAAGTTCATACTGTACTAAATCCTTTTAGGTTGCACACGTTCTATTCTCATACGTGTGATGATCATAGAGAGAGAAATATTATTTTGTTTAACATTTTATGCCGCAAAATAACTATTTGGCTTCTAGATTCTTCACAAAAGCTATTCTGCAATTTCGGTTGATCGCACATACTTAACAATCTACATCGCATTGATTGTTTTTTTTTTACCGAAATCAGCCACATTGCATATTGCAATAATTATTGATTTTCTCTTGTTCCACTCACCGTTGTTACTTTGCTTTACTTGTGTAGAGGGTAGCCAAATCATATAATTATTGGCGTACTTAGGATTTAATTTTTTTTAATTTAATTTAATTTTAATTTTTAATACCATTTGAGCCCATATTTTCACCAACAATTTTTGTTATTGGGGAGTGTTGAACCTCTCCAAACCCCCCTGTGTGTTCCACTGGTGTGTAGCTAGTAGATTAGTGTGGTATGGAATATATGACCTACGTTTCCAATAGCCGATCAAAAAATGCTTATGGACTTATGACTTCATTCACCAAATACTTTTAGTACCGACCTTTGGGTTGTCTAAATTAACATTTTTACGATTCATGTTTACTCAATAGAAATATTATTGATTTACTGATTGTATTCCCATCGGGTGAGGAAAAATTACAGTAATTAGAGAGCAAATTAAGCTGTGACATTGTGTGTCATAGGCTACATATTTGCTATATGTGCAAAACCTCTCAGCGTGGTTCATATTTATAAAAGATGCATTTTTATCTGTTTTTTCGCGACGCTAGTAAATCAGTGAAATGTGGGTTATCTGCAATATAAAAACTAGTGTCTGACCGAAACCACTTTTTTGGGCCGAAACCGAATTTTGGTTTTTTTTTTAATATTCGGCCGAAACCGAAACTTTCTAGTTGAAATAAAAATCACCACCATCAAGCATCAAAATCACCATTTTTCAACAAACGAATTTTACTTTCCTGATCTTCATCAACGACCTATTGTCGTCGACGAAGAATCCCATCTACTCGTTTGCGGATGACAGCACCATTTGTCATTCATACTCCTTCACAAAGCGTCCCAGCTCTGTGGAGATTGAGAGAGGACGGCGCCGTATGAATGACACACTTAATAGCGACCTTCAAACAATCTCCAAGTGGGGTCAAGCGAACAGGGTCGATTTTAACCCCCGCAAGACCCAATGTTGCCTGTTATCCCACAAACGAGTCTCCCCACATCCCAACACATCCCTGGTTATGGGTGGTGTGGGTATTGCGGAATCGGCAGCTCTTGATGTTCTGGGCATGTCCATTAAGAACGATCTTCGTTGGAACGATCATATCTTTGGCGTGTCGAAAGAAGCAGCCAAGTGCCTCGGATTCCTAAAGCGGTGCAAAAAATATTTCACTCCGTCTGATCTACGCATTATTTACACTACCTATATCCGACCCAAAATGGAGTTTAACTCGCACCTCTGGGCGGGGGCTTCAAAAACCCATTTGGAGCTCCTCGATCGGGTGCAAAACCGTGCGATTAAACTTATAGGGGACAGTAGGGCATCCAGCTCTATTGACTCCTTGGAACATCGTTGAAACGTGGCTTGTGTGGTGTTATTTTACCGATACTTTTTCGGTAATTGCTCAGTGGAGATGAGCAGCTTGATGCCATCACTCCGGGTATTCCCCCGGGCAACCCGTTTGAACACTGGCGCCCATGCATTCCACGTCGAAACGATGTTCCAGCGCACTACGCACTACAGAGAAAGTTCGTTTCTGGCCCGTACAGCGCGGTTGTGGAATGGTCTCCCTGCGGATATTTTCCCCAGCACTTATGATCTTGATGGGTTCAAGGCAAGAGTCCATAACCAATTCACTCATAACCCTATCTCCTAACCTTTTATATCCTTCCTGAACCAACGCAATGCTTCGCATTAATAGGGATAATCCCCTGCGCGTTTGTTCCTGTTTAAAAAAAAAAAAAAAAAATTTAAGTAAATAAAGAACAAACAAACATAACATAAATAAATAAATACTTATTAATAAAAACAATTCATTAATTTTCTTAAAACATAAACATTAAAAAATCACCCTTTCGTACCTTACTCGCTAATATTCAAAATGAAATAATTTAATATTATATTGTAAAAAAATAAGTTTATTTGCATTGGTGGCATCTAAATTCTCCTTCTCATCCTTTCACTATATATCTGCTCGGCTGCACTAATTAGTTTCTAGAAAGTTTCGGTTTCGGCCGTTCGGGCATTTTTTGGACGAAACTGAAACCGAAAGACTTATTTTGGCCGAAACCTAAACCGAATATTCGGTCGAATACTAATAAAAAGCAATTTTAAGTTATACAGTTTATGGGGGAACAATAAACTTGTTAGGCTGCACTGCGCAATCCCAATCCCAATCCCAACCCATATTTTGAAATGAATAGTTTATTTTCAATTTATTTGGAGAGATTATATTTTCTTCGGATTCATTATTTAGAGAGAAAGAAAGAGATATTGGTTCATGGCAATGAGTATTTGCATAATTAACATGGAAGTTTGTCAACGAAGCATTAATCATAGCTTAAACCCAATAATAAGCGGAAAAAAATAGTCGTAGGAACCTTTAAATGCCGCTTTCACATCTCCATCTGTATTTTTGTGGACAACCGGAACTGAAAATCCATTAGGAATTGCTCAGAATCCACACAGAAGAAATGGAATTAAATGGCAATGGCAATAGAAAAGTACAAAACAAAAGTAACAAATGCTTGGGATAGAAGACGTAGACCGTTAAAATAACATTGGCACATGCGTCCACTTCTGGCAATGTATGTAAATATACACTTAGCCAAGGGGCAGGGCAAGGGGTCATCGACGAGGGACTCAACGGCGTCTTTTGAAACCGTAAAGGGTGAATCGAGGGATGCTAACTGTATTGAAGTGCAGCTGACAAATCTAACTTCGCAATGCACAAATTCACTTACTATAAGTAAAAACGTATGTTGAAACAAAACGTGTGCGCCACGGTCCTAAGAAAATGAAAATACATACTAACATACATATATAAGAAACTTCATTGATGTCATTGTTGTCATCTAAAAAAGATTAATGGAGTTTACTTCATTTTACACTTAAGACAAATAGCTACAAATTGAGCAATTGGGGTCATTCCACACGTGTCTTTTCATTACTTTCCAATTTAAATAATTTTCCGGATTTCAAATCCATCCTGCGGAATGATAATACATAACACATTGCCATAATATGTTTCTCATTTCTAAATCTAATCCAATCTAATAGCCCCATAACTTAACAAACTTATTATGACATTAATTTGCAAATGTTTGTTCATGGTTGGGAGTAGAAAACCTAAATAATCTTCGTTATGCGGGCGTAGTAAGGTTACAAATCAACGGATCGTGATTTCGAAACACGACTTAACGAATATCAAACCAAAATAAGCATACTTCGTTTTACATCTTCTCTCTGCGCAGCCATCGGACAACTTCTTGTGGAAGAAAAATGTCAATGAAAGAAACTCCAGTTTGAGCCTAAGGATAAAATATAGTGATTGCTGTGAACTGCAGCATTCCCCCTCGTATAATGTCCTAGTTTCAGAAATTCCCTTCTTGTGCTTACCGCTGATTGGTTTAGTGCGCTTTATTATGTTGTAGTGAGAGAACCTAACACAATGCAACCTTTCTCTTGCTTTTCCATAAACTGCGCAATCTATTACCGAATTTCGAAAGTAAAGAAGCTATAGGGGAGGAACTACATGTGTACGTACAACATAAGTATGCTTGGTAATGCGTCAACTTCACAAAAATGGCGTATGCGCCAGGCGAATTGAGAATACAATTTCAAAAGGCAAAAAAATGCTTGATATGGTGATTTTTATTTCAACTATAAAGTTTCGGTTTCGGCCGAATATAAAAAAACCGAAATTCGGTTTCGGTTTCGGCCCAAAAAAGATGTTTCGGTCGGACACTAGTACATACTAAATTTAAAAAAATACAAAATAAAACGAAGAAAAAAACAATGCCGAACACTGTTATACCACGTTCTGACTATGTCATATTAGGTCTGTTTGGCCAGATTTCCAGTAAAAATTATCCAGTAAAAAATATCAGGAGAGTAAGCGAGCTTACGCTCCCAAAAATGAAACTATCCAAAAAAGTGAACAAACAGCAATTTGTAAGAATTTGCAAGTTTTAACTCTTGGTTACACCAGTGGGACTTCGCACATTCATAATACACAGGAAAAAGGGTGAAAACAGGAGGGTTAAAGGAAGAAACAGCTGATTAAAAAAGTTTCGTTTCAGATTTGAAGCTGAAGGGAAACTTAAGTTAAATCAGGCATTTAATGCAAAAAGCAAATGGTTCGTTGCGCTCAATCTGCAATTTTTCCTTTTCAGTTGCAGCAGGAAAAGCTTAGCAAGACGGTTGTGGGTCAGCAGACTTGCGAACGCACAATTTCTTTGCTGTTTCCACTTGCCTCCAAATGTTTGCAAAAACTATTTGTCTTTGCAGTCGATCATATGGCAGCCAGTCATATGTTTTTCTTGTTCTTATTCTTACTGGCTAAAAGTTACTGGACAAAATTTCTCCAGTAAAAACTTGCAAGTTCTCACGAAATGAACTGTCACTTTACGCTCTCAGTTTCTCTCTCGTTACTGGAGATTTGGCGTCAACAAACAGGATCCAGTAAAAATTTGTACAAATTTGTACGAATTCGTACAAATTATTCTCTGCCAAACAGACCTATTAACTGACGACAAACACTGCCATATATGTCATGTTCGTCATATGTCGTCAAATGCGTTCTCATTGCACGGCAAAAACTGACGAAAAATACATATGACAAGGTTTGCCATCGATTGAAGTCAAATTTCGGTGTCAATCGACTGACATGCCGTTCTCACTTTGATAGTCAAATACGATTTGACGTCATATTTTCAAAGTGAAGAAATGTTACTCGAAAACAGGAAAACTGTGTAAACGAGTGATAGTGGCCACCGCGGCTTTAGTATTGGTATCCTGGGTATTAAAAAGAAGAAGAAGAAGAAAACAGAAGACCTAGTGCGAAAAAGCGCTGGTGGATTCGACCTGGGCTTACCCACAGATCCACCAGTCGATTTTACGAAACTCTGCGGGAAAGAATGCGGGAGCAGGACCCCCAGTGGTTCCACAACTTCGTGCGGATGAGTGTGGATGGTTTAGACTACCTTGTGGCACGTCTATCGCCACACATCAATAAAAAACACGCGGTTACGGCAAGCGATTACGGGGCAAAACGTTCAAATTTTCAAATGCAAACACAAACGGTTTGCCAACATGTTGAAATTTTTTGTTTTGTCGTCAAACGTAGTCAAATCCATAGTATAATAATAAAGTAGTCTAATCAAAACTCTCCCGCTCAAAATAAACAAAATATTTTGAAATGACGTCAATTTTGATGTCTGAAATTTGTCAGTTCAAAAAATGTTCAACCACAGTCGCAACTTCATTCAAATAAAATCGTACTAAAAGCAAAAGAAAAATGCTTAGGTATATTTTAATAAAACTTTGTTTACTCTGCTGATGACTTTTTTGACAATATTGGTCAATCAAAATAGAGGTACATTAGGGGTACTCTCTTTGATTAGACTACTTTATTATTATACTATGATCAAATCGTTCGTTCGACACAAACTCTATCGTTCTCATTTGATTGTCATTTCGTATGGCAAATCCTAGTCATACATGCAGGCAAACGCAAATGACACCATATGACAACCCGTTCTCATTTAACTGACTACAAATGACACCATATATGGCATAGTCAGAACGGGGTATTCCCAGCAAACCAAACGATATCGAATCGATATAGAAACGATATCGTTAAAGCGAGAATTTTTCTCGTTTTCGAGTATTGCTAAAGTGTCTAAAATGATATCGAGAACGAGAAAAATGACACTATCGTAACGATATCGAGAATTTCGAAAATCTCGACATCGTAACGATATTGAAATTTTCTTATTCGAGATAAGTAGTGTAATTTTTCTTGTTCTCAATAGAATTTTGTATACTATTACGAAAACTTATTTTCTTTCTGAAAATTGAAATAAAACGCAAATTTTGCAGTATTGTCGCATGGCCAGTCCATTATTCAAATTAAATAACGATTATAATTACACGTAAACTCGGTTTTAAATGCGCGCACGTTCAGGAAATCACAATTTTTCGTTTGACAAAAAAATATTTGACAAAAAAATATAATAAAATATTTCGAGAAACTGTCGCTAAAAATTTATATCGAGAAATTGTTTGCAGGGTTAGTACATATAAGTACATATGTATTATAAATATTCCATTGGCAGTTAAGTAAAACAAATGATGCATGCAAAATTTTTAAAACGATTGTTCTCACGTGCCGACCACAGAATTAACGTCCTCAATAGGGTTGGTCTTCTAGTATTACTGTTTAATTTGCCAGTTTAGTGGGCGTTACATAGGAAGGAAGTACAAACAACGACTTTTTCACACATGACATGTCCACAAAAGACAAACAATCCTGCCACATAAGAAGGTAACAAACACCCTCTCAGACCATCATTTTCTGTAATAAATTTTACACGGCACACAGATTGCAATTACTTTAGAGGTTTTTATGTTGGCAGTACGACATGTTGCAGTTAGCCGTTTTTATTCGATGATTTTCCTAAATTTGCTTATGTAAAACATTTTGCTTGTGTGTGAAAAATGTGGAAAAAATACACCAAATTTATTTAATATCTCTACCGATTCATTAAGCTGTCAGTTCCAATATACAGTTAATGGCATAAATTGCTCATCATTCAATCATATCCATATCTGTATATGTTTATATTTTATAAATGAAAGACTCGAAGTGATTTTAAGTATTTATGCACTCCAAGTGGTTTAGGCAGTTTATTAAAATGCCAGTAATCCCACATAATTCGCATATTTTTTTTTAAATCGACACAAAAAGAAAACACTTTCAAACGTTTGACATTTTAGTACAGTTTGACGTTACAATCTGTCAACGCTTCTGCCGACGTTGAAGATCGCACAATGAGCTGTTCCATTGTTAAGACACCTTCAACACCCTTCTACGTCAAATGTTTTGTTTGCGTTCTTAAATACCTTTTTTGTTAGCTATTCCGCAAAAGCAATGAAAGAGTGATGGAGACTTTTAAACAAATCCACAAATACCGTTTTCCCTTTAGATGAGATCACACACAGAACCGTTATGCGAAAGGTGCTCATTTGATGGTGTCAAAATGGCATTCGTTCCGATTGTCACTTTCACTGATAGCATCATAGAATTGAGATTTTTGCGCATTTGCGGAAGTATTCAGCACCGTTTTAAAGGAAATCCGTTCACTACTCGATGTTTTGTTCGTCAGGATTATTATCCGAAATATGAATTGTATGCAGAATACTTTTCCACACTTCCAGCACGGTATTTATGTACTCGTACATACATACATATTTATTTTTTAAGCATACGACTTATATTTGATTTATATGCCAGCAAATTGAAAAAGATGTTCAATCACAGCGATATTTTATAAAAATTGGTCCTCAAATTTCCCCATGAATATACCTATACATTACAATCTGTTTTAATCGTGTTTACTTAATGAAATAAATAAAGAATGCACTAATTCAACTTAGTCAACAACAAAAACTTAGTCAACTTAGTGAAGATGAAAATTTTTTTACTTGCTCATTACGAGCAAAAACCATCAAAGTTTATAATGTTTTATATAAAACCCTGGAGAATGGTGAATAATTTCACTCTTTTCCTTGCCTCTGGCTAGGTGTCGTTAGCTAGATGATCTAGGCCTTATCTTTTGGAGGGCTGCCAAGGATGCAATGTATCGTAATATAATAGCCAACTGTATTGACCAACGCGATGTCCTTTGATTAGAAATAGTGGCAATTAGTATCTTTTTAACAAAACTTTTGAAAAATCTAAAGCACCATTATCACTTTATACTATTTTAACCGGCAGTGTAGAAGATTCAGAAAATGTTTTTGGGGCTGGTTTTAATATAATAATAATTCTTATTTGCAGTAAATGTTATGTTGCAGAAAAGAAGTAATTTATAAAAACATCTGCACATGCTTATAAGTATAGATAAGATAAAGTAACTAAGTAGACTTCGTTTTTGTTCAAAATAAGTGTGTGTTTCCCTAAAAATCCAAAATCCAAACTGTTTTACACAATTGTCCTCTGATATTAGAACTGGAAAAATTTTGTCAACATGTGCTATAATACACATTTTAAACGGATAGGGAAAGGAATGGAAGCAATCCTCATAATTTTTATTTTTATTCAAATTAGGTTAGTAGGTGGAAATCTGACATTCCCGAGGCAAAAGAAGGAGCTTTGCCCTTCTTCTTCCGTTCTTAATGGCAAAAGACACAGCTACTGCACAGCACAATGCCTGCATTTGAAAAAAATGGTCAAGAAAAGAAGCGCGACGTATTATTTTAGCGTCATTGTTTAGTGTTCATAATTCAGTGGCACAGCACTGAAATTATACCTAACTTAACTCGCGTGTGCTTGGAACGGGTTAAGACTTAATGTGACTACACATGTACGTGAACTACCAAAACTGTAAAAAAAAGATGTGGATTTAAAAAACCTTACTTGCTCCCCAAGTTTATTTTTGCAATGTTACTTCCTTCACAATATTCTATACAAAATCGACAGCAGTTATGACATGATTTCGATCTTAAATGTTAAATTAGAAACTTGTCGTAATTTTGAGTCTATAAGAAGCCATTTTCATTAAAGATTCTCTCTTATTTGCCCTCCGCTACACTCCTACACTCAGTCATTTCGGTAATAGATTACAGAGTTTGGAAATGAGGCCACAACATTGGTCTAAGCAATATTGCATTGCATTATGTTCTCACACCACAAACCTATGGACGCAAGAAACCAATCAGCGTTTAGCAGGGCAAAGGGAGTTCGCAGAATTGAAGTGCTACGTACGGCAGTACGAAACTCACCCCTGCAGAGTGATGTGTGGATAAGGGTTAGTGAATGGAACGTCATTTTAACATGCGACACATTTCAGATGCAATCAAGTTATCAACTACACAGCTGCTTGCTGTGTGGTGGGAGTTGTCTAGCTGTTGTATGTACGTTTGTGGAGCGAAAGGGTAAAGTGCTGGCTGTTTAATTACTGATGTATCCTGTGGTCACTTTAACAATTTTTGTCAATTTTTCTTTTGCATTTTGTGCGTTTATTTGCAGCAGCGGGATTTTGAAACCCTTTTACTTCACTTTAACAAATGTTAGTGCATAAGGGGTTATTGCTTAGCAGCCGCACAACCAATACTCCCCTTTATTATCAGTAGTTCGCCAACTTAATTTTGTGACTGGCACGTTTATTTACAGAAATTGTATTACCGCTGCCCGCAGTTCAATTGTTTGCAGAAAATACCAACACTTAATCTATAGGCATTAACCCCCCTTTCGAATTCACTGTTCGGACATAAAATTGTATGCTGGCGAAGTATATGTTGAATTTAGAAATATGTACCTGTGGTAAATACATATTTCTAAATTCAACATATACTTCGCCAGCATACAATTTTATGTCCGAACAGTGAATTCGAAAGGGGGGTTAATGCCATTATTTTTTTTGCAAAATTGTTATGTAAATCAATACAGTGATTTAAGTAAGTCAACACAAATGTATGAATATTTAAGCAAAAGCAGTTATGTTATAGAACCGTTTTAGTAAAGAATTATCAGGAAAATGTTTGATGTCGGCAAGTAGGAAGTGAAATTTAACCCGATTCGAGAATGTGCAAGAATTGCTGAATGTCTGAAAATAAAAGGTAATCAGCAGCTTATTCATCTAATGAGCGTAAAAAGCCGCAAGTAAAAAGCAACGTTCATTCATGAAGTCAGCGCAGTCTAAATTTTGTATGCCACAACAAATGAGCAACGAATATAGAAACAATTAGAAAGGACAAGTCTGCTCTTTTGAAATTTGCTGTCAAAATATTATGCGTAAATGTGATATTTTCGAGATATTTCAGTTTACAATAGTAGCCACTCGTTTGTTGACTTAGCATTCTAATTGAGGCTGGGTACTATTTGATAACATCTCGTAATTGCTCCTTTAAGAAATTGAAAAACATAGAAAGATACTGCACCAACATTTTCTGTTTTTACCTGCTGCACAAATTTCATAGCAACACTTTGTTGATCCGCGATGCCAAAACCGAACCAGCTTGAAATATTGGCAGTATTTCACTTGATCCGTTGGTTTTTTTGGTGCAATTAATAGGACAGCAGCAGAAATAAAATTTCATTATTCTTCTGCTGGAACCTTGAAAGATCTCGATATATATTACTGGTATAATCTTATTACATACATACATCACATTTGCATATTATTATTCGAATTAATATTTTTATGCGCAAGCAAATTTAACATATCTTTGCATGTTCATACTTTGAAAGTTTAATGTGTTCTGTCTTATACGAGTACTTACATCATTGGTTTCGTCAGACATTTTGCTATTTATTTAAATAAATGAAATTCTTCGAATTTTTAATTTCAATGGGTTTGGTTGCTGTGTTCTGCTATAGGTACTATGACTGTATAAACATGTACATATATGCATGTATGTTTAAATAGTCTTCCTCTAGTGCTTTTCATATGAATATAGTCAGCTGTAATCTTATTGCACTTCAGAGCACGCGTACATCTACAGCAATTTGAAAATCAACTAACGTAACCATCTTTCAATTTTCCAATTCACCCTTTTTTCAAAAAAAAAAAAAATGGTACGGAATCCCATGTTAACTACTGACCCTTGGTAGAAATTTGTTTATTCAAGCAAAAGTGGCCACATGTGCCAAATATTATTTTAACGGTTTGTGCCTCTTACATTAAAGGGAATCCTGTATGGTTCCGAGACGATTTAATGGATTGTCAGGTATGGATTTTCACAAGTATATTGTGGGATCAAAAGGTCCTGTGACTTCTTTGTTTGTTCGCTATTGTGCGCCTCAGCTGGGAGTAACGTCTTGCTAACAAATTTTCCAGTTAATTTATGCAAATATCCAGTGTTACGGACAGTGACGCATACAGCATTTAATGTTGGGGGGCTCTGTGTAGAAATTTTGAGACCAATACGATTTGATGTCATATTTGCCAGCCATCCAACAAACATATATTTGAAGTGGCTGAGCCCCCAAAACCCCCATGAAGTGCGCCAGTGGTTTCGGGGGTCAGTTTCCCATTAACATCCTCTGTGTGCAAGTAGCGTGCGGTAATATGATCATTTACCATTAGTTGGCATTGATTCATAGATTATACTTATCAATATTTTTAAAAATATTTCCTGAATTTTGAACTCTTAATTGCGGTTGCCGTTTTTCAGCTGGCTAGTGCGGATTTGAAGCGAAGTTCGATTTCCTATCGTAGCCAACACTAAAATATAGAAACAAATTGTTTCCTCTGTGTCCTTTTTATCAGAAATGGCTTTTGGATTGAAACTGTCTATAGAAAAGCTTCTAACTTATCGTCCGCAATCGTTATCAGACTGCCGTGTCAGTTATGCACATACATACATATATACTACTGTGTCCAAAAAATGTGACATTGGTGACATTGTATTTATTTTGAAAATTCTTTATTTATTCTTCCAAATCAATTTCATCCCCTTCAAAGTAATCCCCTCCCGATGCAATGCACTTATGCCAACGGAATTTCCAGTTTTCGAAACACTGATTGTAGTCACTTTCCGGGATGGCCTTCAGTTCCGTCTTCGCTGCGGCTTGAATCTCCTCTATCGTATCAAAACGGTGTCCCCGGAGCGGTCTTTTGAGCTTGCTGAACAGCCAGAAGTCGCACGGTGCCAGAGCAGGTGAATACAATGGTTGAGGAACGATATGGGTTGAGTTTTTGGCGAAATGATCACGAATTACGAGTGCATTATCGTGGTGTAAAAACCAAGAATTGTCTTTCCACAATTCCGGCCTTTTTAGGCGGATAGCGTTACGCAAACGACGCATAACGTTCAAATAAATAATATTCCTTGTTGACTGTTTGGCCCGGCGGAAGGAATTCATAATACACAACAAAGAATTTTCAAAATAAATACAATGTCACCTTATTTTTTGGACACAGTAGTATGTAGGTTTTTGTACGCGTACTCGTACGTATGTGAATGTGTGATCATGTAGTAGCAAGAGGCAGCAATTAAGACATGGTTAACACACATATTGCAGAGAAATTCGGAATTCCGAAATTCCTGTTTTTTATTGAGAGGTAATTAGTATTTGTCAAGGCCCGATCTTGTGCTAAATGAAATTCATATCCACATGCATATAATTTAATGAAAATTAATCAATCAATGTAAAGAGGCAATAATTTACACAAAGACAGTTGCACATTCGGAGTCCACAGAATAAAGCCCGATATATGTAGATATTTTCATTTAATAACTACACAAAACATTATCAGACAATGCAGCCCTACTAGAGAGGTTAACCAGTGGTCAGTAACCACAGGTGGCAGTGTTTGGTGTTGTTATGAAAAAAATAATAATAAGGAATCCTATTTCTTTTTCTCTGTTAAAATTAAGTCAATCTCAGTAGGTAGAAGTTTTGTTTTATCTCTAATATGAGGGTTGGTGAAAGTCAAAGTAATTTTAATTTTAGCTTAACTCACTTTCCTTGCTCATATGTTTCCAACATATTCGCTAAATCAAATCGTTAAAATAAAAGTAGGATGTTTCGGTGGTGGCCTTTTTTGTACTTACTTTGGATGATCACAAATAAGATATTTGACAGGTGACATTTCAATCATAGGAAAGTGTGTTTGGCGCTCGTTCGGGCTATGAAAATACGTGAAGATAGTTTATTTTATTAGTTTAGTTTATTTCAGTCAATGGATTACAATCCTTACAGACTAGGAATACAATATTCTACAAAAAGTGGTTTCGCAGCGTGCATATATTATACTTGAATAACAATATTGCAATAAATGCGTACAAATAATTACTGCTATTACATTAGTACATATGTGGTGGGCCGTTATCATTATGGGTAGCTTGTAGCTGTACAGATATTTTTGGAAAGTTATTCAAATACTTATAAATGAACGTTGCTATTCTATGTTACTGGTATATGTATACCTACATATGTATGTATACCTACATACATATGTATGTACATACGTATTTTAAATATGCAAACTCATATTTCGGTGAAGAATTAACAAATTTTATGCGTAATGATCTTCAAAATTTTCTGTCCTTTTTGGAAAGAAACACATAATGCTTGAAAATTCTGTCGCGCACGTATACTCATAATCCCATGCCTCTACTATAAGCCAGCTGACGTCCTGGCACCATTTGTTATAACTAACGGTGAATTGGTCAGCAGCGTGGACAATACACTGCAACTCCTTCCTACGCAGTGATGACTGTCATTTAGTGTCTTGCGCATTCCTGACGCATCATCATTTTTGTGCACACAACCACTGCAGTACACTGCTGCATATGTGCATACATATGTATGTATTTACCTGTTCGTTTTCGTTATTTATTTAGCACAACAGCTCAATCACAGACTAGGTTACTTCTTTTCTACATATTTTACACTCAATTGAAGTTGCTTCTTTTATAGATAGGCGGATGACATTGAAACAACGAGCTTGCGAAGTAAAAAAACGGCGGAATTTTTTCTTTATTATTTACTGTACTTACGGTACGGTATGATAATAATGATGATGATGTTTCCTGTCTGGGGGGGTTCGCGTACAACTTTTGAGCCTTTTGAAACCATATTTTGCACCAGTAATTTTTGTATTTGGAAAGTTTGAACCCACATATCTTCCCCCTGTGCGCGCCACTATACCATGTATAGTTGGTATGGTATAGTTTTAAGTTTGAGTTATACATATGTAGATATATAGAAAAAAATGCAATGTTTGTAGAGATTTTCACATTACTTAAAATTGAAACATTTTCGTATCCCCGTGTGCCACATGGCTTTGAAAGCGCAATTAAATTATATGAACCACGAAAAACTCACTTGAACGAAATCACTGTACGCATAATACACAAAATTAAAAAATTCCATACAAAATAAACAGCAAGAATAAATGAATTTGCACAGTATCCACATGACCACAAAGCCAAAGGATGCAAAATGCCACAGAAAGGAAAACGAAAATGCGAACAACAATAGAGGGCGACACAAAGCAGAAAGAGCGAAAATAATGACAATGAGCAGTTTGGCTAATCTCGCCGCAAAAAATGTGGTCAATCTTGCGCTAGCGATGGTCAGATACAATCGCACCAATATGGATTAATAATTGCTGCGAAATGGCTGTGGCCGCGTGAGTGGTTGGTGGAGTGTGTAGGAAAACAACCCGAATAGCCAATGTGTCATTAAAATTGCCGAAACACAGCGAAAGGAGTACAATAGCAATGAAATGCACATGCGTCTGTATAAGCCTTTGAATGCTTGCAGACATCCTGCCGATTTGCGGCGCATATGGACTCGAACATAGAAAAGATTGATTGTTTTTTTTTTTGCATTGAAAGATGCTTTGTATAGCCGAACGGCAACTGATTGACCAGCAGTTGTGTGAGAACAGATTGGGTACGGGTTGTGAGATCGTAGTTGCACAAATCGCATACTCATGCACTCACGTAAACAATAGAATGATTGGAAGAGTCCAAAAAATCGTTCCTTAAACGCTTACTAAAGTGCCGAATTTAATAAGTACCTAGTAAATATAATGTGTTTGCAGCTACGACAAGTGGATGAACTGTTCTTAAAATACTTTAAGAAGAGTATGCGGTTGATTGTAAGGATAACTTATACAAAACTAATCGTATATTCGAAACGTTATACACACAACGTTATACATAATACACAGAGCTGCACATCCTTTAGCTAATCATCAACCACACCCCACGAAATTTCCTAAACGCATTAAAATCGTCCATTTTTTTTAAAAGGGGTGATACGAAAAAATTACATGTCATCATCGTGAATTTTTGTCAATTCACAAACTACAACACAATGCTCCTATAACGCGTGTGCCAGCCACGAGCTATAAACAAATCTATTGGGTATTTCTATCGTCGCGTGCTAGAAGGGGTCCCAGAATGTTTCTTTTATCGCGTACGTTTAATAGTTCTTTCGTGAAAAGGAAAGCAATTGAAAGGTGTGGTTAAAACATGAGAAGCATACATATGTATGTATTTGTACACAACCGTACATATTTACATATGTGTGCACCTACATATCATACATATGTAACTGGCAGTCCCGCCGGGATCACGGGTTAGAGAAACGGAGTGGTTTTTAGCCGGTAAGAATCCGGCACACAGTTGAACACGGGGTCCTGTATCTTTCGAAGATTTTTCACCTCCTCTGACGAAACAAATTTATAGGTTTTTTCCTCATAGTTGCGGAAATCTTCTTACCGCGTGCTGGGCTTTTCCCGGCTAAAACCAACCTCCGCTAAAACCAACCATCGCGTCGCAGGGTGGGTGTCGACCCTACGGGTCTGGCTCGGGTCTATTGTGTGGGCTTTGAGCCCTAAGATCTTGCTCCATCATCATAATTGTAGGGAAATTGCTAGTGTCCGACTGAAACCACATTTTTGGGCCGAAACCGAGTTTCGGTTTTTTTTTTTTAATATTCGGCCGAAACCGAAACTTTCTAAAAAAATAAAAATCACCATATCAGCATTTTTGTTTTCACCAAACGAATTTTACTTTAGGTAAATAAAGAACAAACAAACAAACATAACATAAATAAATAAATACTTATAGTATTAATAAAAACAATTCATTCATTTTTTAAAAACATAAACAAATCACTTTTTCGTACCTTACTCGCTAATATTCAAAGTTAAATAATTTAATATTATATGCTAAAAAAAGGAGTTTATTTACATTGGTGGCATTACTCCTCCTTTCACTATATATGTATCTGCTCGGCTGCACAAATAGCTGTTCACTCGCTACACAATAAAATGTAAAAAATATTCTACAAAGTTTCGGTTTCGGCCGTTTTTAATACAAATGATCCTTAACGGTGTTTTTTGTACGCAGAAACTTTCCGTCCACCGTGTACATGTAAATGAAGGTCAAAGGATAACTTTTCTTCGTAGACTTATGAAATATGAGAATTTTCTCTTAGCTTTTTTAAATTAGATATAACATGAATACGGACGCGACATCATGGACGCGACAAATTTTTCCAAGGGGAATGATGTTCATTATAACATTTCAACTTTTAATAAAAATAACACATAACAAGTTAAATTCAAGTTACATAACAGTAATAGTAATCAAAATAAAAAAAAAAATGAAGTTAAAAGTTCTTAGTGTGGTTTATTTTAATTTTCTTCTTTAATGAATAAGCGGTTCGAGCAACTTCAATAAATTGACTGTCGAAATATGAAAACCAATGCAAACTTTTAACTCCTTTGATATTTGGAACATTTTGCCATAACTCCGACAGTTGATTAGAAAAACCTTGAACTTGTTCTCCAGAGAGCAATATTTCTTGCTTTGACAATTTGCCAGACTTTTCGTTTTACTACGGCACCTACTCCGTCTGCAGCACCTTTGCCATGTGAAGTGGCGAAAACGTTCCACTATAATATCGGACGTAAGAACTGTAACTTGGCTATAACTAAAGTGGGCATCTTGAATTTCGTTTTGGCAGGTTAGGCGATAGTTCTCAGCAAAATCAACTTGCATTACTAGTTAATGAGCAGCTCCTTTTTTTTATTTTCAAAATAATTTTGTTGGGAACGTTTAACAAAACAATGCATTTTAAAAGCAGGTAGCTGAGTCTCTAGATCATAAATTAAGTCGATTAATGGAGCAATAGTGTAGTTTAGAGTTATACGATTGTCTATTTGTCTCCATTGTTTCCATTTGATTTCTGCATTAATTTTCTTGAGGATCTCTATTGGAATTAGATCGTGTTTAATATCGTGCGCACAGCTCTTACATTTATTAGCCATGTACTTTTCATTCATCACATCGCAGCAGACAGATTTTAGAAATAACTCATGTTTGGCTGGAATCAACGGTATAATCTTTGCACAAACTTCTAGTAAGAAAGTGAAATTTGCATGGTACGAGGGCGGGTCAATAAGTCCGTGACTTTTTGAATGAAACACAGGTTTTTAGATAAAAAGTTATTTTATTTTTCAACGTAGTCTCCTTTGAGATCTATACACTTAGCCCAACGTTCCTCCAGTTTTTTTATCCCTTCCGAAAAATATGATTTGTCGAGGTCTTCAAAATAGGCATTTGTTTGAGAGATGACTTCGTCATTGGAGGCAAATTTCTTTCCGCCGAGCCATTTCTTCAAGTTTGGGAACAAGAAATAGTCACTTGGGGCTAGATCGGGCGAATAGGCGCGATGAGGGAGCAATTCGTAGCCCAATTCATGGATTTTTGCCATGGAAACTGCACATGTGTGCACCCGTGCATTGTCCTGGTGGAAAAGGACTTTTTTCTTGGCCAAGTGCGGTCGCTTTTTCTTCAATGCCTCATCGAATCGACCCAATAAGTTGCTGTAATATTCACCATTGATTGTTTTTCCTGTTTGAAGGTAGTCAATGTGGATAATACCGCGTGCATCCCAAAAAACAGTCGCCATGACTTTATTGGCTGACAAACCCACCTTTGCCTTCTTTGGCGCCGATTCACCCCGAGAAACCCACTGTTTTGACTGCTGTTTGGTCTTCGGTGTGTTGTGGTGGATCCACATTTCGTCCACGGTTACGAAACGGCGCAAAAACTCGTTCATATTGCGATTGAACAACGCCAAACATTCCTGCGAAATTGTCACACGGTTGCGTTTGTGGTCGATTGTGAGAAAACGCGGCACCCATCTTGCGGAAAGCTTTCTCATACCCAAATAATCATTCAAAATTGAAACGACTGAGCCATGTGAGATGCCTATGGCTTCCACAATCTCTCTCACTTTTAATCGCCGATCGGCTAAAACCATATCGTGGATTTTTTCAATTGTTTCGGATGTGGAGACCTCAACTGGGCGTCCAGAACGTTCGGCATCTTCCGTGCTTGTACGGCCGCATCGGAATTCAGTAAACCACTTTTATACCATGGAAATGGATGGTGCAGAGTCCCCATAATATTTATCAAGCTTAGCCTTGGTTTGCGTAATGGATTTTTTCCGCAAAAAATAATGCTTAATGAGCACACGAAATTCACTTTTTTACATTCTCTTCTCAGTCAACGCGGTAGTCTGATATTAACGGCTGTCAAAAACAAACTAAATGTCGCAGCTTGTTCAATTTTTGACAAGAGTCAACTGACAGATGACTGTTGACGGGAGCAGTGTTGCCATTTCAATTAAGAGGCGGGAAATTCAAAAAGTCACGGACTTATTGACCCGCCCTCGTACTTACACACACACATATTATGTGGTAAATGATTAATTAGCTGAACATATTTGTACAGTATTTTCATTAAACAATCGAATATTCAGAGCTTCCGGTTACGGACGCGACTAATTTTAAACACCCATAAAATTTGTTTTCGATTTTGCCGGGATCCAATGATTTTATTTTCTTAACTAGAATAACGCACCTGTTTAAAAACTGACAGCTACTTGCATTTGAAAAGTGTGTCCACCAATGACAACAATCAATAATGTTTTTTTAACACGGACGCGACATTAGGATGCAGGAAGAAGCAAACTGAAAAAACTTCCGTTATTCAAACTCCGCTTTCTCTCGATTTCTCTAATACATAAGATTGTTGTTAGTAGAAAACTTTTACATTACGGGAACAATATAATATTACTAGAATAAGCTAAAAACACAAAGAAAAAATGTGCATATAATTCGTCAAAAGGCTCAAACAATTTTTTTTTCTTTTACAGTAGTATATTTTGGCCAAAAATATCAAACATTAAAAATTCTTTTACATTTATAAAATATAGATATTTAAGCTTTATTATTGGATAATAAAAAGTATAGCAGCCGCCGTAGCTCAGCTGGCTAGTGCGTTGGGCCGCGAGTCAAATGCGGCGAAAGGTATATTAACAAGGTATGCCAGGCTCAGAGAGCCGTCAAAATAAGGGGGCCAAATCAGAGTTCCTTTTTGTTAGGAACGAATTGTTGGTTGCATCTTTTAGTATTTGTTCCTCAAACTGTAAAAACTGCGTTTGTGTAGGGCAAATGTTATGATTAAAAGAAAATTCTTGTTTTTAGCAACATCTAGTTTTAATAGAATGCCACAAAGATAATTTGGTATTAATTGTTATCGTGTTGCTGAATGTCTTATACATTTTTGCCCCTTCAAAAATAAAAATGTAATGTAAATTTCTATGGAAGAGTTTTTGATCATTTTTTATTTACGTAAAATATTTTTCTCAATTGTTTTTGTTTTAAATTTTTGTTTAAGTTCCTTATTCTAAAATACATTCTACATTAACAAAAAGTTGTTTTACTTCTTCAGCAAGCTCGCACAAATTGCTAACACATAAAATTTCCAATTTCAATTTATTTCATTCTTTCATTTGTATTCATTCCACAATATATTTTATTGCGCATCAGGCGGGTGTCATGGGCTATATTTCGCGTATATGTTTTTTACAATGTTACCCAAATCTGTACACAAAAGTATAGTTGTACAAACAATATTAACACTAATAGTAGGTTCTTTATTCTACAAAAAGAGCAACCGTTCACAAATAAGAGGGTGAAGAGAGACATTTAAAGCTGCCGCTCCCAGCCTGGCGTACCTTGTTAATATACCTTGATGCGGCGCTCGAACCCAAGTTCAAGACTCCGTTGCTGCTAACACCGAAAAAAAAGAGAAAAACAACAATTTTTCTTTCGGCGGCTGTCCTCTCATCAGGAAATGCAAACCTCTGAGAGTAAAATTGCCTATGAAAAAGCTCCCAACTCGCCGTTCGGAAGCGACATAAAACTGTAGGTCTCTTCCAACCTTGTACAAATTCGCACGCACAACACGGATGGTTGCGGGTAGCTAGGCCTTAGTCTCGTAATCGGGCTGTCGTGCCAGTCAATTATTATTATTATTATTATTAAATTAATAAAAAGTATTTCTGAGCAGTTTGAATATTTCACTCGTGGTGGACTTTTTTTGGGAGATGCCCATATGTTTATATACTCAGTTAAATGGTATAAGCAGCATCATTTCGCACGACGAATTTTTCGTAACCAAAGACCGCAGTTAAAATTAAAATAGAACAGTCTATATGATTGCTCACAATCACGACGACGGCGAATTTCGCCCGACGACTATTTGTCGAGAATAGATTTAATTTTAATTTTTCAATCGTCCGGCGAAAAATGTTGACAGCAGGCGAATAAACTGAATTTGATTCGAATCAGCCAAGGCGATTCCGTCTCGGTTCTGTTTCACAACGAATGTCAAGCGACGAATTCGCTTTGTCTGACAAGTATAGTCGATTGGTTTGATTTTGTTTATACCATAACATAATTATAAACTTTAAGGTTGCACGTTGCGATAGTATATTGTGATGTTCGCCAATAAACAGCGTGTCTACGGCCTAAATACCATTCAAAGCAACTCTGTTTACGAAGCATACGTATTAAAAATACTCTTCGAAGCAACTGTGCAATTCGAACTTTGCTGTCACTGAACATACCTATTATGTTCGAATAGTTCGTTTGTTGTGACATTTAAGCTGCTGCCATTCGAGTTTGTAAACGTTTAGCGTGGGTAGAATTTTTGCCGGAATATTTCGCCTCTGTTAAGTAAAATAGTAAAATAAGAACAATGTCTGCGGCGATGCCAATAAATCCTAAGCCATTCTTGAATGGCTTAACAGGGAAAGCCGTGATAATCAAGCTGAAGTGGGGGCATGAGTACAAAGGATACTTGGTATCGGTAGACGGCTACATGAATATGCAGCTGGCTAATACGGAGGAACACACCGCTGATGGTCAAGTGACTGGTATATAATTCATTTTTGCAATATTTCATAGTATAATTGATGTGAAGTTGGCCTGGAAATCATAGGAGGTTTTAAAGGTTCGGAAGCCCATACAGATCGCGACATAGCTAGACAATTGTTTTTAAACTGGGCTCCGTCCTCAAGAGTACAAGAGCATAATTTCATCGACTTATAACATAAGTGTGCAATAAACATGTTTTGTATAAAGTCGATCGTTCATTGTGCATACATGCAGTCAAATCCTGATTAGTGGGGAAGTCTCCTTGTTCGCCTACTACTACTAGAAATCATTAGGAACACAAGCATGTTCCATTGGTTGAACGTTGAGTTGGCTTTACAATTTGTGTAGTGCGGCTTATTTGTAAATGATTTTATAATGGCCGTTTGTTATAATGAAAACAATTATAAGATACAAAAATTACACTACAACAATTTTGCGGTTTCCAAAAAACCCGCGGAGTTTCTCAACTGTTCCTTATATTTTCGGAGTCGCTGATCACGAATATGTAATTATTTTTTTCGGGTCGCCGCTAGTTTGGGTTTTACAGGGTCTTGAAGTTACAAGCTACACCCCAATTAAAAAATTAATTTAAATGGTTGAACTCATCCTAGTCTAACAATATTGGTATCAAAAGAAAGAGAATTATGTCTCCAACTCAAATCAAATAATTTTTTTGTAATTATCCTGGCGAAAGGATATAAAAATGTCCTTTTAAGAATGTATCCTTAATTATCCTGGAAGTTTTTCTACAAAAAAAATTTGAAAAAATATATTATAAAACCCTTACCATGCACCAACACATTGTGAAATTTCATGTTAATCAGTCCATTGGTTCAGCTGAAAAAATTGTTGAAGTTTATTTCAACTCAAAAACTTAAATTATTCCAAAATTTTTCACAGCGCAAACAATTTCAGCTCTTCACAAAACCCGCCCAGTTTCTGAACTGTTCCTTATAATTCCGGAGCCGCTGATCACGAATATGTAATTTTTTTTTTTGGGCCACCTCTAGTTTGGTTTTTACAAGGCCTTGAAGTTGCCAGCAACACCCACCTTGAAAACGAATTTAAATTGTTGAACTCATCTTAGTCCAACAATATTAGTATTAAATTAAATAGAATCAATTCTTTAGCCCAAAGCCATGTCAATGTTAATTGTACGTTATAGTTTGAACCTTGAAAAATGAATTTAAATTGAATTGAACTCATCTTAGTCCAACAATATTGGTTAGAATAGCCTGACAAAAATTTCTGATCAAAAATCTAACAAGCGTTGAATAGAAAATCAGCTGTCAGACTTTTGCCAGAATAGGGCTGTTATATCGTAGATATGTTATTGTTCTGAGTATTGTTCGTCGCGTTATTTTGAAATAAAAGTATCCTAAAATGCAAGCGCAAAATATAAAACACAAAAACAATCCAAACTGTTTTTGCCATATTTGTGGTGAATTTACCATTTTAAAACAACGAAAAAAAATTAACGAAAGTTTCAAACTAATTTACTCTAAATATTTTGACTTCGAAATTCAAGCTAGTGAAAATATTCAATATGCACCCAAGATTTGTTGTGAAAAGTGCTATCGAAATTTTTTGTTCTGGTACAATGGTAAATCCAGAAATATGCCATTTGGTATTCCGATGTTGTGGGCACCGCAGTTGCAGCACAATGAAGACAATTGTTACTTTTGTATTGTTGATATCAGCGGCTATAATTTAAGATCAAAGTCAATTTTAAATTACCCTAATTTGGAGTCAGCAATACGGCCAAAACCGCATAGTGAAACAACGCCTGTTCCTAGTCGAGAATTCAATACACCGCAATTAACCCAAGATTATTCTTCAATCAACCGCGAAGTGATCAGAAGCATTGATCCCACTTACGAGCCATCAGAAGTTGTAGGCTGCAAACATGTGCCGTTTAACCCAGAATCATTTGATCACTTCGTAAGAATATTGGGCCTGAGCAAAACAAAAACGGAAATTGCTGCATCTGTACTTCCTGACCACAATATGCTAGATAAAAGTATCTTAGTCACAGCACCACGTCTTCGATCGCATGAATTGCAATGGTTTTTTACTTCAATTGAAAATATGGTATATTGCAACGATATTTCTGGATTACTAGAAGCACTGAATATTCAGTATGAAAAAACTGAGTGGTATTTGTTTATAGACTCTTCCAAAGTGAGTCTAAAAGTTGCATTGATTAATAAAGGCAAAAATCTTCCAACAATTCCCATAGCATATTCAGTGCTGCTAAAAGAAACTTACGAGACAATGAAGATGATCTTAGATAAAATCAAATACGCTGAACACAACTGGTTAGTGTCAGTAGACTTTAAGGTGATTGGTCTTCTACTAGGCATGCAGCAAGGCTTTACGAAGTTTAACTGCTTCATTTGTGAGTGGAATAGCCGCGATAGAAACATTATAGTGACTATAAATGGCCACATCGACAACGTCCTCTGATAGGAGAAAAAAATGTTATTGCTGAAGCTCTGGTTGCGAAAGACAGAATAATTCTCCCCTCTTCATCTCGAGCTTGGTGCCACGAAAAATTTAATCAAGGCTATGGACAAAGCTGGTGAAGGTTTTCAGTACATAAGAAGAAAATTCCATTGGATTAGTGATGCGAAGATTAAGGAAGGTAAACACAAATTAAGTAAATTGTTTATCGTATTTTGCTTAAAACTTTCGTCTTATATTTAGTTATCTCAATTTGTAAAAATAACATATTTTGTATTTATGTATATCTGTAGGTGTATTAATTGGTCCAAATATACGCGCTTTACTTAAAGACACCGTATTTGAGAGCAAACTAAGCGAGAAGGAGAGAAGAGCATGGCTGTGTTTCAAAGATGTTAAAGAGGATTTCTTGGGCAACCACAAATCAAAAGATTTTGAAGAATTAGTAAAACGAATGATTTCAGCATTCGCAGATATGAACGTACTCATGTCGTTGAAAATTCATATGTTCCATAATCATATCGGGGTTTTTCCTTCAAATATGGGAGAATTATCAGATCAACATGGCGAGAAATTCCATCAGGAAATGCTTCGAATGAAAACTAGATATAAGGGAAAGAGTTTACATGCCATGGTTGCAGAATACTGCTGGAGTGTGAAGCAAGATGACTTGAAAGATGAATACAGCCGTTGTGTCAAAAGGACGAAATAATTCAACTACTTTCTTGCTTTTCACACAACGGTCCTATCCTATCCTTTACACTCCAGAACTTTTCCCTTATATCTAGTTTCCATTTGGAGCATTTTCTGGTGGAATCCTGCTAGGATGATAGATAATTCTTCCATATTTAAAGGGAAAGCCCAGATATGATTATGGAATATATGAATTTTCAACTATATGAGTACGTTTATATCTGTGAATGCAGAAATCATTCGTTGTACTAATTCTTTATAGTCTTTTGATTTATGGCTCCCTATGAAATTTTTTTTAACATCTTTGATTCCTGAGAAAACCACATATACACAGATGGCAGCAAATTTGAAACAGATGACTCGGCCTTCGTTGTTCTTTTCTCTGAAAAACGCTGGAAGAAGCACATGTTCAAGATGCACAATGCTTGCACAGTGTACCAAGCCGAAGCTTACGCCATCGACTCAGCTTTGTCATGGGCTCAAAGTCAATTCTAAAAATTAATATATTGTTAGTTTACCAAATAAGTGTAGTACCAATTACTTGCCCTACTATTATTACTACTATTAAATAAACACGACTGTATTTTCAATGTGCAATGTTTTCTAGTTCAAAAATAGTTCAAAATATAACGTACAATTAACATTGACATGGCTTTGGGCTAAAGAATTGATTCTCTTTAATTTGATACTAATATTGTTGGACTAAGATGAGTTCAACAATTTAAATTCGTTTTCAAGGTGGGTGTTGCTGGCAACTTCAAGGCCTTGTAAAAACCAAACTAGAGGTGGCCCAAAAAAAAATTACATATTCGTGATCAGCGGCTCCGGAATTATAAGGAACAGTTCAGAAACTGGGCGGGTTTTGTGAAGAGCTGAAATTGTTTCCGCTGTGAAAAATTTTCGAATAATTTAAGTTTTTGAGTTGAAATAAACTTCAACAATTTTCAGCTGAACCAATGGACTGATTAACATGAAATTTCACAATGTGTTGGAGCATGGTTAGGGTTTTATAATATATTTTTTCAAATTTTTTTTGTAGAAAAACTTCCAGGATAATTAAGGATACATTCTTAAAAGGACATTTTTATATCCTTTCGCCAGGATAATTACAAAAAAATTATCGATTTGAGTTGGAGACATAATTCTCTTTCTTTTGATACCAATATTGTTAGACTAGGATAAGTTCAACCATATAAATTAATTTTTTTAATTGGGGTGTAGCTTGTAACTTCAAGACCCTGTAAAACCCAAACTAGCGGTGACCCGAAAAAAATAATTACATATTTGTGATCACCGACTCCGAAAATATAAGGAACAGTTGAGATACTCCGCGGTTTTTTTTTACTGTTGTACTGTGTTACCTATTCATCAAAATGCAACGAAAAGAACTACAACTTTGTACGTATATAAACAAATTACATTTCTATTCGGGCCACTACTTTGAATAAAACTTTTTCCATTTGGAATCACTTGATCAGGTTCACTCAGACTGGTGTAGTCGAAGTACACCTAATTCTGTTTTTACACGGTCTTTTTTTACACGGTTTTGATTTAACACGGTTTGAAAATAAAAATTTTTTTTAATTTTTCGTGCTAAATGGAATAAAATCTTGTAGAAAAATTAAAATTTTTTTTATTTTCAAACCATGTTAAATCAAAACCGTGTAAAAAAAGACCGTGTAAAAACAGAATTAGGTGTATAGGAAATTGCAAGTTGAAATGTTTAAATAGAGCATGCAAGATAAATCTGAAGGATGTAGAAGTTTTCAGTGGGCGCAGCTGTAATACCATATTTACCGTAAATACGTTAGTTATAGACAACGAAATTAGTCTGCTTGTTGTAATAAAGTTATTTTGTTTCTGCCTGGCCAATGTGGATTAGCGCATTTTACATACATTGATTTTGGATTGATAATATAATTCATTCATTCCATAATATTTGTAGGAAATCTGGGCGAGGTGCTCATTCGGTGTAACAACGTCCTGTACATAAAAGGCGTAGACGATGAGGACGAAGAGGGTGAAATGCGTGATTGAGCAAACGAAATTCAAATGCTGTAATAGATATAATAAAATAGAAGTTACTACCGACCTTTATTCAATAAAAACCAAACCAACAAAATATTACGATATATGGTCATTAGTGGAATCCGGATTTTCATGCACAAACAATTACTAATAAGCTTCCACAAATTTTTTCCAATGTACAGTGGACGTCCAATATAACGAATCTTATGTTGTACCCCCAATTTGTTAAATCGCAAAATTCGTTAAATCGATTGAAATATTTTTTGTTTTAAACCATCCTTAAATAAATAAGTCTAACATATTCAGATTTTAAGCCTTTGCCTGTTCCTAGGGGTCTATTTGACCCCAGGCGGAATTAAAAAAACGGTTGAGCGGTTTTGTGCACTCGTCTACTTGTGTTATTTAGTGTTAATCGCGCTTACAACCCAATAACAAATCGAGAAAAACACTTTTCGGGGCTTTCCCCTTTTCTTTTGTGATTTATGTGTAACATTTCTTCATGTTTTGTCAGTAAATTATATAACCGTTTGATTGGGGTCATCCTGACCCCAAAGGACAGCGAACGCAATTTTGAGCAAAGGACAGACAGAAAGTTAAACAAATATCTTGTTTTATGAAAAAGAAAGTGAAAAAGTCTTCGATGCGCGATTGCCTCTTTACCGCAAGTAAACTTTTCTGTATGGCATATTTTCTTGATTGATTATTGAAATTTTAATTTTTAAAAGAAAAAAGCCGACCGAACGCAACACAAATCCTGTGAAAATGATCAGCAATGCATACAAACAGAATTTGAAAATTTTGGTAACTTGACGTAAATTTGAAAGTTTTAACGTAAGAAAAACAAAAACAATTGATGTACCGTTCACTTGACGAAACCAAACATTCATTGTTATTGTTATAAAAACAATTCGAAGAGTGAAAAACAACATAAATATTCGTTATATCGAATAGAAAATTTCACTTTTGTTCGTAATATAGAACCATCAATGGAAAAAATTTGGCCGTACGTTAAATCGAAAATTCGTTAAATGGTAAGTTCGGACGTCTGGACGTCCACTGTATTTGGAATTCAAAGGACTATATGCGCAACCAATTCTGCCAATTTGCAGAATGGTTATGTCTTAAATTTCTAATAGTTTTTGCACCTTTATTGCACATGCTATCCATTCCATTGTTAGAATCCCTAATTCGCAAAATTGAGTTTTAACGAATGCTTTTTTTGGATTATTGAAAAAATATGTATTTAAAGCAAACAAATCAAAATATGATCAGTAATAGCATGCTCATTTTAAGAACATTTATGATTTGGAAAGATATTTAACTTATTTTGTTTATGACATTCCCAAAAAACAAGAATTAGCACGGAAATCCATCAGTATTAATATTGTAACCAATTTTGTTAAATTTAAGTACCAGCTTTGTAATGAGTTCTAGAAGTAGAGTTAATCGTTTTGGCTTGTAAATGGCTCATGTGTAAATTACAAGTTGCCATTCTTTGCGAAAGGCGGTGCGATGGAAACGGGACATCGTATTCATAGTATGCGGTTAAAGCCAAATGGCCAAGCTGAGTGGTCATTTTGCGGCTGCTATTGATTTTCAATGAAAACAAAAGACGTTTTCGCACGTGACTAAACGCAAAACGACCATAGGGAACCGGATAACCGGTGATTGCTTCCTACATATGTATGTTTATTGGAACGGCTACAACATTGGAATGCTTGTGATGTAACGGAATTGCTGACTGATCGATTGTATGCAAAATGACTGACACTAAACTTCAAAATGGTGCGCTTTATGCGCCGTAGGTGTTCAAACACCCCAATGCGTGCCTACGGGTTATAAGGATGACGTGTTTTAGGGTTTGTAGGTTAAAATAAACACAAATACTGTGCGATGGGTGATGAGTGGGTAGGCAGCAAACGTTTGAATGAAGTGTTTACGGGTATCTACGTGGCGGGGGAGTGTTGGTGCAGGTAAGCGTGTGTAATTTGTGTGGGTATGCACATGTATCGGCGGAAGGCGTGGGGTGTGTATTCATTCGGGAAACAGCTAGCCGCAGTTCTGCATAAATTAATTCCACTGCACCTCCAACCGCTTCGAATTCGGCTTATAATCGTCACTAAAGTATAATTTCTGCTTTCATACGGTACGGTGTAATTTACTTAATTAATGGGTTATTTTTGTTATTGGTGAAAGGACACGAGTATTTCGAACGTGGACGTCTATGTGGTCAATGATTGTGGCAAAGGTGAGTTAACGAACGTATGCACTTTTATATGCAGTACATTTATATGTATGTATAAAATAAAGCTACAGGTTTTTGAACCCCCAACTCTTGTTTTGGTACCATATTCATTATTATGAACCGGACCTTTTGCGTCCGTTTGTGTCTTGCAAAAAAACGGATTTTTCCGGTTAGTAACCTAACAGAGTATTATGAATTTTCATAAAAGGTTTGCGATTCATTTCCGCCAGTACGACGCATGGTCATTATTTCTGTCACAGCATGATTGTTATAAATTGTATTCAGGGCATTATGCATATTTAAAGGATATCTGTATTTGTTTGTAAACTGTAGTGATTCTTATTATCCCACTTTAAAACCGACGACGTAATTGAAGTATATCCAAATAACGGAGTTTGAGGTTAAAAGCATGCAATATAGTCACCCCATCTAGTTGGGGGTGAATTTAAAAATACTCGTAGATGTCAAATAATAAAATCTTCAAATAGCCCAGCTGAATGCAAAACAATACTTAATGAGCCATAAATTGTATGTGGCTGGCGACTAGGAAAGTGCGTACCAAATTGTGGAATTCTGATTAGAATTCACCGTGTAGACAGACAAAGCCGTAATCAAAAACGACGTGAAAGTGTTTGCTAGAACTTTTCATTTTTGCATGCATTTTTTAGGATATACCTAATTTTTTTTTGTTTTACAATAAATGTATATGTACATAGTCAAATATTAAATTTAATGTAATAGTTTTAAATGAAATGAAAAAATGTCCTTTATCGAACGAAGTAATATTTAATTCATAATACGTGTAATAGATTATAATAATTAATAATAATTTGTAATGTTAAAAATTTTTAGAGTACGAATGGTCGAAAAGTCTATGGCTTTGCCCGTTGTCATAGAGTGTTTCATTGATGTGGGTCCAATTACCGACAATTGATTCAATCATCATATATTTGGAGTTCTATCGTGTTTTTAAAGTATTTAACCATTTTTGTTTTGCATGATTCTATAACTTTTAGACTTCAACTTGCTTAAAAGCAGTTGAGGTGGCAAAATCCATGCCGCAAACATTTCTTCCAAATGCGTATACTTGCTTCATACGCTTCGCGAATTGTGCATTATGTATACTTGTATGCATTGCTTTCAATCACAACGCATACCGCATAATGATTGAATTTGGGATACTTATGATTTGCGGTGCTTATGAGCAGTAGGTAGTAAAAAGAATGAGTATCAATGCGGTGGTAACCAAAATTGCGGTACTCATTGCTAATCTCTGTCGTATATGCAGGTATATCATATATGCAAGTGCTACAGCTTTGTTTCTCTGTTGTTCGTTGCTTATAGCGACAAGACGGCAACAGTGGCAACGACGGAGTTAGAAATATTTCTTCGTACAGTATTCTTGGTTTGTTTGATAATGGCACTTTAATATTATGGATACATTTTACGGTAATCAAGTTAACAATGGCCCATCACGTAACAGGCCCAGTTGTATTATCGTTAACTCGTATAACTGAAGCTAAATGTGTATGTTTCAATGTAGAAGAGCCTCAACTAAATTTTTGGTGATTTACTGGAGTTGTACACAAAATCTGGAATATAGATAAAGTTTTTAACAAACCTACTATATTTGAAGATGATCTAACAGTACTAGCCAAATACTTGTCTTTAAAACCTGATTCCATAGTAAAATGTCGGAATGTCGAATATTTAATGCTGGAGCTTTCTAAATCCTTGCTGGAAGTCTCATATATTTCGGAAAGATTTAAACAATAAATTGAAATATCATAATTGTTTTGTTCGACATTAACGCGCCCTAACTGCCAAAGTACGAGTACATAAATTCTGGTTTACAAATATTAGTTTTCTTCTGGGAATGAATGTTCAATTCATATATAAATCGGTTAATACTATGGTTAACCCAATGAGTAAACTGCTTTTTCACAGACAGTCACATGACACTTCCATAGTAATGTGCTAGTTCCACTTGGTTGCCACCTTCTCCGGCCAAGGTGTATCGATGAAATAGAGTTGAGTGTACATAGTATACATATGAATGTGCATATGGGGCATTCCACGCGAAGCGGACAGGTAAAAAAACTCGATGTTTCCGATTTCAGTAATATTTGAATATGTTCTACCTATACGTATTATTGATACGTGTACCAAATATTTTTGTGATATAATGACTAGTTAAAGAGTTATGGGACTTTGAAGTTTTCCACAACCGGTTGGCATGCAGTACTTCAAAGCCGATTATGGAGTCATAAAATTATATATTAAAATAATTAAACCACTGGATTTCTTACTTCATTTACTGAGCTTTTTAATTGTATTTTTGGAAAAGAAAAAAAATTTTTTTCGTAATAAAAAAACCAATTAATTTTTTTTCCTTGATTTTCACTAAGTTAGACCCTTTCGTTTTTTTTTTATTTTTTTTATATAAATTGCTAATATTGTATAGAACATTGGTGCCAACTTTTATAATGGGCGTGAAAGTGGATTAGGAGCTAGACTGAAAATACTGCCGAAGGGTGGCGTCAAGCACACTGTTTCACTAAACGCGCACAAGCGGCGGGCATCAGGCGCGGCATGGAAATGATTTGTGGCGCAGCAGAATTTTCACAAATTATGAACAATAAACATATGTATCTACTATGTATTGTCTACGTCACACACACATGTGTATATATATATGTATATATAGGCGTATCCCCTGCGCGTAGGGTCGTTAAAAAAAATATACATATATATAAATATAAATAAGGGAATACACCCTTGTCAATCTCTCACGACGTTGTCGATGGGCACATACACTTGTCTCTTTACATTAGCTAGTCCATAATACACATACAGGGCATTCATGGATAACCTGGCTAATGACGGTTGACACCTGGTTTTGTTTTTTTCAGAATCACTAATTTGTGATTAAAATACAAATTCGTTCTGCGACAAGCCAAATATGTATAGTATGTGAGTACGGTACTGCACTGATTTTTATTGAAAGCCTTATTTACTATTCAAGTACCAGACTGACAGTTTATTTTGCAGATTTTCATTTTCTTATGTGTTGTATTTTTGTTTTAATTTTTGATTACAATTCGTTAGAAGAGTACACATGACTTTGGACATGGTCATAGGCTTAGCCATGAGTTAATGCAGTTAGTGAATGGTTTTTTATGTAAGCATCTCTCTTTTTCTTCTCCATTTCTCTGAAAAATGTTGTCAATTTATACAAAGTCTTAACACCTTTACAGCTCGACTGTGATATTACTTAAGCAATTTGCGTGCTTGTCAATTTACTATTTACAAATAACACCGGCACACAAAAAAAAAAAGTGGTCTGTACATTTGACTAGACCCACCTATTCTTATGTATTTCGGTGCGCTGAAACCGAATCCGAGGTCAGTTTTGTCCGTACACCCTCAAAATTTTGAGTAAATTGCAAAAAACTGCCAAAAATGGCTAAAAATCGCAAATAATTGCAGTTATCAAAATGAAAAAAATTTTTGTGAATTGTATCAAGTATTTTTCTTATGTATTTCGATGCGCTGAATCCAAATCTGAAGTCCGTTTGGCTCATACACTCTCCAAATTTGAATTAAAAGATAAAAAAGCCCTAAAAATGACTGAAAATGGCAAAAAATCGCAAAAATTGCAGTTATAAAAACGACAAAATGTTTTTTTAATTGTATGAAGTATTTTTCTGATGTATTTCGATGCGCTGAATCCAAATTTGAAGTCCGTTTGCCTCATACACCCTCCAAATTTAAAATAAATGATAAAAAATCGCTAAAAATGGCTGAAAATTGCACAAAATTTGCAGATATGAGAATGACATCATTAAAAAAAATTAAATTAAGTGTTTTTCAAATGTATTTCGATGCGCTAAATCTAAATCTGAAGTCCGTTTGCCTTATACAATTTTCAAATTTCAATTAAATTGTAAAAAATCCCTGAAAATAGCTAAAAATCGCAAAAATTGCAGTGATGAGAATGAAAAAATTGTTTGAACTAAAAAATAAGTATTTTGCTCCAGTATTTTGATAAGGTGAATCAAAATCCGAAGTTTGTTTGGCTTTCTCTCCACTCCAATTTTGAGTAAATTGCAATAAAAATAAAAAATTACTAAAAACAGGTAAAATTGCACTTATGCACTTATTGGTCTTTTTCCATCGTGTTAACATTATGTTACATCTACCACAACATGTATGCGGTACCCAGTTTGTAAGCAATCTTCGTAAATCGCTTTTAATTTGTCAGATAAAGGCCTTCGATTTTTTGCCACTACGAATTCCCCACAAACAAAACAAAACCAATCAGAACTTTTATTACATACGTGGGAGTCATTTCTTGTAATATTATACTCTACAGAAGCCAAGTTACCAACTAATGTAGAGCTGCAGTCGTAGGATAACGACGCCTGCGGGCCTGCTTTCTTACCCTGACCAGCCGCCGAAACTGGGGTTCCGAATCCCTGCATCGTAAAGGACTTACTTGTGCCTGCCATGACGGCGTACAAGCCGTTAACCCAGGGACTCTGCCAGACGGAGCTGTTGCCCACCGTCACCACGTGGAGGTGCCCTGGTCACAGGCACAAGAAATTGGTCCCTCGAAGGGGATTTGCAATTCCTCGCAATTTCTCGCTCTTCGATTACACCTTTGTGGGTGTGAAGGCCAGACAGCAAAGTTTTAAAAATGTTCTTAGAACTTTATTGTTTTGGGAAACACGAAGAGTGAGAATAACCAATATTTAGTTGAAGAGTTGCTGGAAATTTTCCCGAATTTCGGATGTTTGGTCTGTACCTTGACTACTTTCCTCAAAACTTAAGAGACCATAGAGCGAAACAATACATTATAAAAATGGAGAATCGGTATCAAGAAACGTGGAATGTTAATATGAAGCGATATTTCAGTTCAAAAAGATTTTTTTATTCCCATATCTGCAAATTTTGTGCAATTTTCAGCCATTTTTAGCGATTTTTTATCATTTATTTTAAATTTGGAGGGTGTATGAGGCAAACTGATATCAGATTTAGATTCAGCGCATCGAAATACATAAGAAAAATACTTTATACAATTTAAAAAAAATCGTGTCATTCTCATAATTGCAATTTTTTGCAATTTTTAGCCATTTTCAGCCATTTTTAGCGATTTTTTTATCATTTATTTTAAATTTGGAGGGTGTATGAGGCAAACGGACTTCAAATTTGGATTCAGCGCATCGAAATACATCAGAAAAATACTTCATACAATTAAAAAACATTTTGTCGTTTTTATAACTGCAATTTTTGCGATTTTTTGCCATTTTCAGTCATTTTTAGGGCTTTTTTATCATTTAATTCAAATTTGGAGAGTGTATGAGCCAAACGGACTTCAGATTTAGATTCAGCGCATCGAAATACATAAGAAAAATACTTGATACAATTCACAAAAATTTTTTTCATTTTGATAACTGCAATTATTTGCGATTTTTAGCCATTTTTGGCAGTTTTTTGCAATTTACTCAAAATTTTGAGGGTGTACGGACAAAACTGACCTCGGATTCGGTTTCAGCGCACCGAAATACATAAGGATAGGTGGGTCTAGTCAAATGTACAGACCACTTTTTTTTTTTGTGTGCCGGTGTAAGCTACTAAAGAAAATGTTTCTAGTAGTCTGCATTCGAATAGGTCTGGTCTGAGAATTTAAGAATCCAAATAGGAAGAATTTAATAAAAATATGAAAGCACAAACTGAACTGACGAATGTAAGTTTATAATCATGCTGAGTACTTTTTCAGTGCGTTTGTTACTTATACGACGCAAATTTCCCTTTGGAAGGAAGAGTGGACTTGTAAATCAGCTCAGGCGGAATTAAGTTCTTTCGAATTGTAATGTAAGTAATGTAAATAAGTAATGTCTGGTGTCGCTTTGAAAAAGTTATTTGCCTTGATTTACTTCAGGGTGATTTATGCTTTTCCAATGAACACTTCAACATTCCAAGTGTACGGATTTCTGCTGTCACACTGCACAACGTTTATGCCTGCAACTGATACAAGCAATTGAAACACAAGTAGTGTGGAGTAGGGTCGTTTTTGATACTAGTTAGACTTATTCGACTAGAATTAAGCGTACTCGATTTATAGAAAATGTTTCAATTGTTGTTTGGTTGCAAACAGTATCAAATTTGATACTAAAGACAAGTGTGGTTAAGGACACTGTAAACATGCGTGTATCGTTATCGCTAAGCCCATTGATATGGATACCTTAAAGTCCATTTAAGTCTGCTTAATTAAATGATAATATAATAATGACCATAATTTCGAAAATTTATTATTATTAAATAATAATAACAAAGAAAGAGAAAGGAAAAGTGCTAATTAAGAGTGAAATTCTTATTTTTTCTGTCTCTGGGTATGACCTACCTATATATGTATATGTTTTGTATATATGTGTAGCCATATTGCATTTGTATTGTTCCAAAGTCATCGGAAGAAATCAAAATTGATTGGTGTCGAATCGACAAACGAGAAGATTTATATGTTGAGCGCAGTTAAATCGTAAAAGGGGCAATGATTCCTGGCGCAACTTCATTGCAAGAGGGCTAATTCGGGCACAGTACTCTTTCCGTGCGTCAATACGAGTTGGGAGTGGAGCGCTTACCGGAGAGCGAGCGCGCACGATACCCCGCAGATGCACTTTCACAATCTTAATTGTCGGTGCTGCATACGTTGTCTTGTGGTTCAGCGTGTCAGCCGACAACCGTGCACCAGTCATGCGCATTCACAATGTGTTCCACAAAATGCCGCTCTGGCATTTCAAATTGTTTTGGTTTACTTCCATCTGATTCAGTTTGGCTTGGCTTTCCGTAAAATGCCGCGTTTCGTATGATGCGAGTGGTGTATAGCAGGAACGATTAATCAAATATGTGCGCTTTTGACATTTTGCCAACGTACACGCTGTACAATATTCAAAAGTTTGTGTGCTATCACTCTTTTCACTTGTTTTGATAGCGATAACGCGCAAGCCAATTTGGAGCTGTACGCATGTGCATGATTTTTGACGCTTCAAGAATCAAGAAGCCGCACAAATTTACAACCGACCGCTATGCGTGGTTTATGCAAAATGGCAGATTAATTTATGATTATGAACGTGGTTATAAAATAATGATGGAAGTATTGTTAAAATTAATCAAATTGCGCTCATTAAAGTGTTGCATACAACGATAAACATTGAGTTAATGTACAAATTCGCAATTTTGTATGAATAAACAAATCGGCCACTGACGCTTTGTTTTCGAAATATGTTAGAGAGAGAAGAAAATGAATCGATTTTTTTCTTTATTTGGTTCGATTTCTAAATTATTGCGGTGACCAAAACTTAGCATTTCCTCCTATTGGTTTCTATCTGAGTATTGTTAGGACACTTAACAATCGATTTACTTATGTGCAGAAATGATACATTTTGTTGTGAATTTCGTTTCAGCGTATCTTTAAGGCTTTAATTTTCACAATTTATTGACATGTTATTGATACACACCATATTATTTAAACATTCGAACACGACAGTGTTCGTTTATTGCCTAAATGCCGTAGTAATAACTTAAAAACTCTATTGAGAAACGAATTGACTATAATAAGTTATGTGCATTTCTTGGGAACGCCAATTTCTCTTCGTACAAACAGTTGGCTAGTAGTGACGTAGAAGAGAGATATATTTACACACATGCATATATGTATATTTAGATATTTACGAATTAATACATACCAATGCCATACTACGCCGAATACAGTGCACATAGGTACACGCATCTGCCTATGCTGCCGAATACTGTAAATATTTACATTTGAGCTACAAATTGAAATTAGTGAAAATGTGGGAACTTGTTTAGTATTGTCTCGACTTTTTCCGAAGATGACTTTTTAAAATAAAATGGAAAAGTTCCCGTGCGCGTGTTCACGCGTACCGTTGGAATCGGCAAGTGCAAGTGTTTAGCAATCCCGAATTCACACACCACCGCTGAGTATGTGCACATATTTCTTCATATATACATACCTGCATACATGCCTACATATGTATTTGTGTACAAATGCATGTATGTATATGTATTCCTTGTAGCGCACTAGCCAGCTTATAAGTTCACCAATGATGAACACATTCAAGCGCAGACGATCTGATAGCAACGGAGCAACGCCGTAGACCACAGGTATCCGACCGTAGTGGGGATGGAATGCAATCCACTCGGCGACGGCCGACAGTGATGGCAGGAGCGTCGGAGAGTTGAGAATGCACAACCATTAACGACAGCAACAAATCGGGAGCATGTGAAAGCGCATAAATACAACGCAGCAACCACCATCGACGTCAGCTTCAGCTGCGCGGCCACCACGACCCACACCAACCGGAGCTAACGACAACTTGCCACTTTTCCGACTTTCCGCTAGCTGCTGGCGGCAGCAAGTGTGCAGGGCGGAGAGGCGTGCGGTGAGAGAAATTGGGAGGGGAAAACGAAAAGTTAATGATGGCAACAAAAACAACAGCCAACAGCAACAACCAACCGATACAGCTGGCAATATGGCGAGCTTGACGGCAGCCCCGAACTTTCCGAGTAACAACAACGACACGAGTGAAATTTTGAAAATTCAGTATCGCACAAACAATACAAACGGCATCATCAACGATAAGCTGAAGCAGAAGCAACGCGTCGCTCGCTGGCCCAGTGTCTGAGTTCGATTACACTGAAAAAATACAACTGCGAAAATACTGTGAGCGGGAGACGAGCAAATATATTCAAAAAATTAAACCGTTGAAAGTTTCTGAAACATTTTTGAAATCGCGTAGAATACCTTGTAAATCGAACTTAATTTCGTTAATAAACAAGCAAAAACGTCGGTGCTTTTTGAAAGCTGAAACACAACATAGTGCAACGCAGCGCCTATCCTCCTCGCTTTAGGTAAAATAGACAAAGTAGTATCACAAAAAGTGCAATATTAATGCAAGTTAGTTATTACTGTTAAGCTCGAGTCAACCGTGCCGCACGGCTGCATTCAGCTTGTAGCTGTGTGCATTTGTGACCTTAAATATCCGTCCAAAGCGAATTGAAGCTGACTCTTACACTTTATGGAATAACGACCTGGACGCAGTAGCAATTATTTTTATTTTTTTATGGGCCATTGCGTTGGTGACATTCAGGTCAACTCTTTTTGGTGGACTCTTTCAAGCACATCTCTGCGGGTTGGCATATTTTATGGTTGCATTTTCGAGTGGTGAAGGGTCGTGACAGCGATAGCTATGCAGCTGGAGTGGCTACACACGCGGTTACCCTCAGTAACTACTGGCATTCTGTTGTGACACCCAGTAGTCGATAAATTCGAAGTAACACCGCGTTATCATCACAATTCAATTTATAATTTTCAATTTGTCCACTTTTCCAACTTTTTTGCTTGACTACTGACTCTGAAAGCAAAATCAAACGCCGAGTTGATACAATCACGCGCTGCAATAGCGCACGGCAATAAATGTGTAAATTTGTGTATTCCTTGCGCACGTACCAATCGTTCGTCACCATCGTATATCAAAGGTCTCGCGTTTCTCTGTATTCAGGATAAAATATATTCAAAAGGGAAAGTTGCTATTCACGTGAAATGCTTTTTCTTAACGCCTGCTTTGCAGCACTGTGAACTTCCTAAAATATATACAAATATTTATATTGACTTAACTATGTACTCGCAACAATGCAGTGACATTGAAATTAAGTAAATATCGACATATGTATGTATGCAGGTATGGATGTTACATATGTTTATGTACTTATATTAAGCTCCGTACTTACATATATATGTAAATAGACGAGTTACTTCGTTTTCACATAGTACAGCATCGATTCCGTCAAGTAATCGATGCCTTGTTATAAATATAACATTAAACAAGCACCGTCGCTAACTAAAAAAGGTTATTCAAATAAGTAAATCATACGTATTTACCGAAACTAAAAGACAATGTCAGAAACCAAAATTATTTTAATACTTTGTGCGAATAAGTTTACGCATTATCAATTGTATTAAAATGATACTAACATTTTTGTAGATTCATGTGTTCTTATAGTGTAATAGAAGAATCAGCTTCAAAGCAAAAAAACAGCTGCTTATCCTCAAGAAATTTTCTGGAGGTTCGGTTTGGTTCCTGGCGTACAGTTGTGAACCTTGCATGGAACCTGTTAGTCATGATGTAACATACTTACATTCCTATAATTGTGTCACATCTGATTAGCAAGATTAATGTGCTCATCGAGTGCATATGTACATATATACGTAGAAACATACATAATACACATATGTATTCAGACGTATATACAACGCTTTGCAGGTGTGGCATGGAAACTAAATATAAGTGTTCTAATTGCCGGCAGCCGACAATGCAATTAAATCGACATTGTATTGACATTGAAGTATTTGACGTCACGTCTCGCTACAAATTCCCTATAGATTTATTCAGATCATAACAGGAGACCGACTTCACAGACAATAGTAATAGTGCAATAAATAAGCTTATGGTTGTCACATCCGTTGTTCCTTTTGTTCCTTACCAAATGCAATCGATTGAAGTGTTCATTATGCTTTTTAACAAAATTACTTGAAGAGGGAATAGTGCATATACTTACATGCATATGTGTAAGTATATGCGTATTTCTATTTTTAATATTTACCGTTTAATCTTTAACATTCAGAAGAAGCGTTTACACAAAACTGAACCCTGAAAACAGTGGTTTTTCAATTTGTAAATTCAGGTAATGTTCAGATGTTTGCAAATTATTATTGATAAATGTAACGTAAATGTAATGACTAATGGTTTAGTTAAACAATAAAACCATAGGTTCATGAATTTTTAAAACACAATGTTCAGTCTTTAAAAAGATTCGGGTAAATCTAACTGGGACCCATGTTTAAATTGTTAGTCTGATATTTGCATGTATTCCAAACTATATGCCGATGTACTTATGTACTTATATATCTACCTGTCCGTGATAGACGAATCAATAGATGGATGAAATAGTATTTCATGCTAAAAAAAAGATATATTTCCATGCAATATTGGTTTATTACACAACAGTAATAATAAAAACCATCTCTTTAACATTGAATTGTGTCCATCCATCAACGCTAGTCTAAAGCACTGTCAGTTTCAGCTTGCATAAAACTGTCAGTTAATGAATCGCTAACCGCTCCGGCCGTGCGGCAATAACCAACGCACATTGCTAACAATGACGCGAATGCGATTTGTCAGTTTGTTTTGGTGCGGTGTCTTTGCGGCTGTGGATACGGCGGTCGAGGTGGCCAATTTCAACGCTGCTCACATTTGCCTGGGCTATGTACACACATTAACGATGTCAATACTCGAATAATTTTGGCATTTTCAGGATTTCGGCATTGTAAAATTGCTTGTTCGCAGTGCATAGAACAAACGATATTCATGATTCAATGTTCAATCATGGGACTGGTGCACAGTCCGAAAATGTCGAAATTTGTAAATCGCGGAAGTCTGCAACGTACATAAGTATGCGTGCCTATTTGCATTTGGTCGTGTGTATGGGAATGTGTAGGTGCATATGTATGTTTATGTGTGTAAATGCTGGCTAAACGGGCCATGCTCCCATTGCGTTTTCAACTTATTTTAAATATACAGCGGTCTATCTAAAGGCTTGATTACACGTAACGAGTAGAGTGACGAGACAGCAACTCGAACGAGTACTCGTTTCGTCTAAACAGTAAGGCGAGTTGTTGATTGAGTCAGTGACCGAGTAGAGTGGCGAGAGAGTCACTAGAATCACATTTTGTTGACTAGGCCGAGTACTACTTTACCGTTATATTTTTCTTCTTTTTGCAGCGATTCACTGAATCGCTCGTCACATGCGGAATGCGTCACACACCACTTTTCGCTCGGTTGAGTTTAATTGCGCGAGTTGCTTAGTTCATTTTGTGCATTGTAAAACCGAACTGAATCGTCACGTTTTTTTTTTTTTTTTTATTTTAACGAGGAGGAAGCATCAAAAGCCGAACCCCGTCAGTGTGCGACTTTAACACACTAAACCTCCTCATGTCACTGACCGGAAACCCCTCCGGACACTACCGTTAAGTATTACGTCAGAGGGCGGTTTTGAGCTCTCGGCTCACAGTATCGTTTTGCTGTCAGTGCAGTTAGTCGCTAGTTGCACTTACTAGGTACCACCACCGTAGGTCGTAAATAGTTCCCTCCCCATACGGTTTGTCCACCACCCCTCCTTGAATTTACGTCTCATTCGTGTGTCCGCGTAGTAGTAGCGTCCGTCCACGTCAGCTGGTTTGGCCCGATTACCGGTCGCACGCCTGCTCTCTTCCTCCCTTCTCAGCGCCTTGTGGATGTCCGCGGCGCATTGGCACACCGCTTTCCAGGCATCCTCGGAGTCCAGCATCAGCTCAGTCAGGTTGTGCGGGGTTGGCATCGCCCCTGTGGCTACCGCAATGTGGTTTCTCGCTGCCTCAAACCTTGGACAATCAAACAGGACGTGTTTCGCGTCCTCTGCGACACTGCAGCGCGGGCATAGGGGTGAGCTCTCATGCGCGAAGCGGTGCAGGTAGCTCCTGAATACACCATGGCCCGTCAGGATCTGCGTCAAGTGGTAGTTGAGCTCGCCATGCTTTCGATTCACCCATCTTTTCACGTCCGGTATTAGCGTGTGGGTCCATCTGCCCTTGGAGGAGGAATCCCAGCGTTGCTGCCATCGTCTTAGCGACTCTTCCCTCTCCTCCATATTCACCTTCTCGCCGCGCTCGCCTTTCTTCTTCCTGCCGTAAATTCGGCTGCACTCGTCCGCCATGATGCCGATCGGAGTCATTCCAGCCAGCAGAAGCGCAGCATCGTCAGAAGTGGTCTTGAAGGCGCTTATCACTGAATCGTCACGTGTCAAAATACGTTTGAACAACTCGTCGCTTTTGCTCGCCATCCCAATTCTCTCGGCCTAGTACCATTTTGATGTCTCGCCACTCTACTCGTTACGTGTAATCAAGCCTTAAAGCCCACAGCAATAATAATTAAGTAAGCGCCATATTGTCAGCCATTGTTAATAGATGTGCTTTTCTCTTGCTTCTCTTGCAGTTATGTAGTTCCATATGTTCGGCGGTGTTCGCGTGCCTCGCTGCTGTGCTCCTGTATGGGCCCTTCCCCATGCATCTGCATTACCCACTTTACCGAGACTCTGTGGGCGACTGACGCAGCATCCGAAGTGGGCTCGGCGCACGCGGCTGCTTTTGTTGGCTAATGCATTTGCATTTCTTCCTAAACCCGTTCATACCACACCGCAACAATCAAGCAACAACGACCCGGTAAAATTAAATTGTAAGTTTTTTGTGAGCAGGCAGACATGAGAAAATTCGTGTGCACGAAATGGGCAAAATATGTACATATGTATATTGGTAAAGCGTAGTGCCGACAACGCATGAGGGAGCGTATCCCAAAAAACCAAATGCCAAAATCGTTGTTCGCAGGTTGACGCGGCAGGTGCTGTGGCTACAGCGAATTTGCAATATATATGTTGTTTGTGGAATGGAATAATTGAATAAAAGTGATGAAAATGCAGACATAACTGCAACGGGAGTTGCCGTCATTTGGCAGGATTAATTTGACCGCGTTTAGCGCATGTATGGTGTCGTTTTGCCGAAATATTGAAAGAATTAAAAAATCAAGTTTAAACAAATACGCATACATATCATAAATAAATAAAAGCAGTAGGAAAAAAGTGAAACGAAGAAATTTTGTGACTTTTAAATTCATCGTTACTTTCATGCCATTTGTGAAATAAGTTGAGTGAAAAAATGCAAATTAAATTGTGAGTTGTGTACCAAAGCGCTTGAAGTTGAGCAGCTAAATGAAATTGGTGGCGGCGTTCTACGCGCCTTTGCGTCTATACGACAGTGCGTTCGTACCTTTGTGTATAAATGGAAAGCACGTAGAGGTTGATGCGTCGCCTGTACGCGCTTCACTGGGAAGGTTAAACGCCATTTTAGTGACTACCGTCGTCACCGCATTATGGGCGTAACAGTACTACTAAACACCTAAAGGCGCCACACCGCTGCAGCCGGACGCATGACGGACTGCTGGCTGAATATCCTCACAAAACGTACGCTGCAGGAGTGCTTAAAAAGTCATACAGAAATTTAAATTTAAAGAAACTCTGCGCATTGTTTGTGAATTTTTCTATCATAATAATGACCGTATCATTATCATTAACATCATTGTTATCGTTGCTGTTGTCGGCATCTCAAAAATCGCCACCTCTGGTAGCTAGCCAGACCGAACAAAAATTATAAAGTATGCAATTCAGTAAGGTAGCAGAGAAATGGCTAAACTTGAGCAAACACCATCGCACGAAAAGTGAAACAATAAAACGACCTTTGCCAACGCAAAATATACACATAAAAACAAAACAACAACAAAATACTTTCAAGAATATAAGGTACGCGCGGCAACACCTGCGAATAATACGAAAGGCAGGAGCCAAAGGTGCGTGCTTCGCACAGCAGCGTAACAGAAAGCGGCAAGTGGCGAAGAGTGCGTATGTGTGTATTAACGTTTTTCTAACCTAAGGCCAAATCAAGCATACCCACAAACTCACCAACACACATACGCACGCACGCTCCGCAACGCACAAAGGTAAATACAATTAATTGTATTCATACCCATACTCTTTCCTCCTTAATAATTTGTTTATGCCCTCTTCCCATCCACACTTTCGTCCTTCCTTCCTTTCTTCCTCCAGCCTTTTCCGCTGAGTGTGATGATTGACCGGAAATCCAGAGAAATAAAATAAAATATTGAAAATGTAAAGCAATAAATTGAAATCTACACTTCTTACTATATAAATGGCCCGCGGTTACGACTTTGAAGTATGCTAAGTTCGGGCGCATTGAGCAGTTGATATAAATTCGATCGATTTTTTAAACTTTAAACTTATTGATTTACATAATTTTTTTGCAGTAAACTTTCTAAACAGAGAGTGGGCTATGTCCTTTTACTTAGCAGCTCTTAGTTAGAGTCCCATATTTTAACTTCTTGAAAACCGATCGTGCATACCAGTCAGTCAGACCGACGGGTCTGTTTAAATGTTTGTTTTTGGCACTCCGGTTTCTGCAAGCCACCACCCCGAATTCTGCGAGCAAGTCATCATTCAATCATTTTAACATTTAATTACTTGAAATTTGTTGATTGGTTGGCGTTATCAGTCGCAGGTATTCTACAATTACCATACTTGGAAGCAACGATAATTTCACTTAAAAAGTACGATTGAGTAAATTATATAAACAATTTTTATGCAACAAAATCAAATAGCCGCACTATTCATCGACCTATACTTTATTCAGCAGATTGCCAATTCTCAATTCAACGATGAATTGTGACTGCAATCACAGCGATTGAATGCTTAAGAAGTGATTTTTTACTTCAGCTCGCCTCGAGCGTTTCGGTGTTTGAGATGTTGATTTCGAGTTTGGAATTCATAATGACACTTGACTGGTGGGAACGTCCATCTGCACGGTGTAACACTCTCAAACACTCAAGTGTAGTCATCCAGCTAAAACAATAACTGAAGGATGGTAAACGGCATGGCAACATCTGTGCAAATTATCAACATTAACATTGAATTGAAGCTCATCGGCACCAGGCGATGAAATGCGGGCAACATCATCAAAAAAGTGTCATTGTTGCGAAACATATGGCAGACAAGTGATAAGGCATAATAAGGCTTTGCCGGCAGATGCCGTGGCCACTTTCACCCTGCCTGTGATGGCGTCCTTACGCATGCACCCAACATCAAGCACTATCATCGACAGCTTTGCTGCCTCAACTAAGAGTGTTGTGTGCCTTCCGAGGACCCAAATACAGTATGCGATCTCCAACTCGTTTACTCGTCAGCTTCAGCGGCGACGACAGTAGCATCTAGAGTAGTCGATGTTTGTGTTGGTGGGCTGTTGGCGGTGTTTTTCATTTTTGCTGTTTGCACCGTGTGGATGGCAAATTTACGCCCCATCTGTCTACACACCAGTACGCACACATTCATGCAATTTACTTAAACATGCCAGTGAGGAGAAACTGATTTTCACTTCGAGCATAATACAAACATTATAAGCATTTTCATGTAAAATGTTTAATTTATGGTCGGATAAATTTAATGGTGTGGAATGAGAAGTTTCACAATAAAACAGGTGCAATTTTTTATATGAAAAGGTACGGGCAGTATTATGGAATTGGAAGATTTTTGACGATATATTTAACGTCCCATGCAAATTGTACATTGTACAACATTTGTTTTTAATAAGCTGTTCTGTAAACGATATATTTGAAGTTAAGGATTATTGCTTTATATTCAGAAAATCTAAATGAACGTGTGTGTGTTTTTAGGTAAGGCACAGTGATGCATGAACGCGCAGTACTCGAACTAATTTAACGTTAGTGATAAATTCTCGAATGTGCCTACACAAATTAAATTGTTTACATTATTGTGTTCACGAATTTAGGACCGATTTTGCTGGTTTATTATTCTTTTATTCGTAAAAGAAGCGCAATATTCGGCACACCACCGAACCGGACTAAAGCTTACAATAAACAATGAGAATATTGACAATAATGTAGTTTGATTTGGTTATATATATGTATGTTTATTTACTATGTTTATTTCTACCAAGGTTCAACTAAGCAAAATATTTTATTAGTGTTACGGTAAAAAGAAAAGTAAAATTGTCTTGTTTAAAACTTCCCCAATATTTGGATCACTTCAAAAAGAAATAACCGACTTTTATTTTGTTTTATTTTCCTGTTTGGTAGTCTTTCAAGTAGGCCATTTAAGTTTTTTAACTGCTGATTGATATTCATATCCGTAAAACTGTTCGCACAATGAAATGTATTTCCATATTCAATCAAGAACAAGAATTATTCGACATAACGAAGACAAGGCAGGCCAGTTTAAACCAATTCGTACAAAATTTCCAGATATGAATAATTACAATTATCTCACTTACAACAATTATCTCACTCGCAATCAAAGAGTGACGGGTACACGAGCGCACGTCCCACTTCTTACATTACTTTGAATATTTGGAAATAGTCGAGGGACTTAATACTATCTGGGGTTTGGGATCTTGGTTTGAGTTCTGTATGAGTGGCAAAACAAGTATAAATACAATATACAACTACTCTTAACTCAAAAGTTTAGCTTAACGTTTATTTTTTTAACTCAGCAACGCAGCTTCTTCTTTTGCCTTATATGTAGATATTCACGTATATACATACATATGTATTTACTTACACGTACGCGTATAAACCTGTATAATTAACTCGCTTAATGCGTTCCTTTTTAAGCTTTTTCGTTTCTACATTTGCGGTTTTTGAAATAATTTAAAAATATAATTCCCTTGATGGTAAATTTTAAATATCAACAGAATTTAAGCACACGTATGTTTATAGACCATACAAACACCATTACTCACATGTAAATGTCTAATCTGTGAATAAATATGAATGAATTGAAAGCAAGAAGATCAGTACTTAATCCTATTAAAAGTTTGTGGTATAAACAAAGTCCACACTTACACTTGTGTGCACTTTCGTACATATCTACAAGCAAGTAGGTATTAACACACGTACAGCCATTCATTTTCACTATCAAATGCATATGTCGAACAGGTCAGGTGAATTCATCAGGCGTTACCAAGTTTCTTTGTGGGTTCTCTTAGACTAATAATACCTGTTGTAATTCAGGTATCAAACCATTTGCGCCGGAAAACTTTACGGCTGTTGAGAAAATGCCGTTGATAAAAAGGCTTAACTTTTCTCTTTCATTTTGAAATTCGAGTTGATTGTGTCAATGAGAAATGTATGTGGCGAAATAAAAAACACAAAATAAAAAATTCCCGAAAAATGTGCACACCAGAAGCCGCATGCACTTTCAGAAAACGAAAATAGAATTCAGCAATGCACTCGTAAAAGTTGAGGCAAAAGTACAATACGAGCAAAATAATTAATTCTGGCATTCCGTTCTCTGCTACAGTGCGCTATGTACTGTATGTATGCGAGTAGTTGAATACGTCCTGGGACGAGCGAAAGACTGTGCAGTTGCCAGCAAATAATCATGACGTCCGCTAGTTTATATTTACTTGACGTAATGAATGCTGCACAACTGCGCCGATGCGCGTTTAAGCCGCAGTGCAATTGGAATATTCCTATTTATGTGTTGATAAATTCTGTGAAATTGAAATTCTGAAATTTGTACCGGAAAATGATTTGAACTGATCCGGTGAAAGTTTAGTTTTCTGTTTCGAGTTATTGACCGTACTGTGGTGTTGGGGAATAAACCCTTAGTGTAATGCATTGTCCGACCCCCCTAAATTTAAATATTGTGAAATATATTAATAATATTAAAAATATTGTGAAAAAGAAGGCAGTTAAAATAGCACAAGTAATTCTTATGAAATTTAATGATCAATGTGTTCGAATGAAGACCCTTCTTTTAAAAATTTAACTCTTCCGACTAATTTTTTTCTAGCGTGACAAATTTTAATTAGGCTTTGGCGTTCTAGGTCGGCGTGGCGAGTCATTTTATATCCTCCACAGAAGAGCTGCAGTAAATTAATTTAGTATAGGTTTGTCACGCCTAGAGAGAGGCGTGTAATTAGGACCACATCTAAGTAATTTTATCTAGCCATTCGCACCCGTTTTATGTATGTATTTCAAGAGAGTTCCAATTCTGACTTACTTTTTAAATGGAGCTCTAGTACTTATAAAGGCCTTTATAAGGGTTGCTATACAACTGAGTATGAGAATTTCACTCCCCCTTGAAAATAGTCTGGTAAAAGAGATATGGCTCTACTATGGAGCAGGATATAAATAAGTCGGTCATGACCGACTGAAACGCTTATAGTTTTTAACGTTTGCGTCCATGTGTGATGGTTGTTGTGGCTCCAGTGACGTTGGTGTTGATCGTGGTGTTGGCATTTGATTCACGTGCACGCGATCAACTATGCAAAAGAATTTTGCTGTTTCAATGCGCTTAAACAAAAACGTACAACGAGCGCCGTAGACACGGAATTGTGGCCCACATATGTCGTCTAGTCGAACTAAGCCGACGAGCGGAAAATCCCTTTGTAATTAATTTTCCGCCATCGTAATACGTACATTTGATTCCGACTATTATTACGTGTTCAGTGTTTTTTACTGTTTTGTTTGTTTCTGGTCCGGGGTTGGGAAAAGTAATTGAACAATTTAACGAGCACACAGTATCGCTGTAATAAAAACTTTTATGCATGCTAACCGAAAGGTGTTAAAGTATGGTTAACCCTCTAGTTCCTAAGAAGGCCTGTAGACATCCTAAGCTTAAAAAAATTCTATAAATTACACCTTATGATTTTTCTGGCTGATTTTACATATATGGAAAGGGGAAGCTCCATTTTATAAACTAAATGTAGTCAGTTAACGCTGCCACATGCACAACGGCAGTAATTATAAGACAAAGTTGAAGTTTCGTGAGAAGGTATGCAAATAATTATTTTTGAAATTGTGTCAGAAACAAAAATTGTTTTAAATAAATTGTGAGCCTCAATAAAACTAAAAAAATTAACTGTTAATGTTTTCTTTGAGAAAATAAAAAAAATTATCAAAAAAAGTTGTTACACTCCTCCAATCTAACCCAAACCCTAGAGTGTCTGTAGGCCTGCTTGGGATGAAAAGCGCAAATAATTAACGATCATTGATGATATTTTTTCGCTATTTAAGCATTATTTTTCTATTTGAACCGAAATTTTGATACACCGCAATGTAAAAAGGATCATGTCACTGCAAAACGTTATACTAAGGCGTAGTTCGCGGGGGTAGATGAAAGAACTAGTCTCCCCTAGTCCTTTATTTCATGAAGTAGATTTATCGACATCTATGTGAAAGGCATTTAAAAAAAAAACGAGTGTGCTTATGACCACACGACTGAAGTGAAACTTCTTTCGCTCCATCTGTATGTATATATATATATGTATGTGTACAATATTATTAAATATTTAAATTTATTTTATGTTTTCATGTAACGCTTACGTCACGCGTTCGCCAGCTTACTCCCCAAGTCAAGCGTGCGTAAACCACTCAACTCCCGTTCGCCTCGCCTGATCACACTTTTCGTACCGCTTACGTCACGCGTTCGCCAGCTTACTCCCCAAGTCAAGCGTGCGTAAACCACTCAACTCCCGTTCGCCTCGCCCGATCACACTTTTCGTAACGCGTTCGCCAGCTTACTCCCCAAGTCAAGCGTGCGTAAACCACTCAACTCCCGTTCGCCTCACCCGATCACACTTTGCGTAACGCTTACGTCACGCGTTCGCCAGCTTACTCACCAAATCAAGCGTGCGTAAACCACTCAACTCCCGTTCGCCTCGCCCGATCACATTTTTCGCAACGCTTACGTCACGCGTTCGCCAGCTTACTGCCCAAGTCAAGCGTGCGTAAAGAAGTTTCACTTCAAAAAATGAAAACGGCAATATATATAGTATATACCTATACCGATTTTTTTAGTTTTCCTACCGATACCGATTTTTTTAGTTTTCCTAGTTTATACACCCCCCAAAAGCAGTGTAAAAACTAACCCAAAGACACGCTACCCCTCGCCTTACCCCCACCCCTTTTTATTTATTGTCTATTTCGCGTATGAACTGAAACTGTTACCCGTTATTTATGTTTACATATGGGGCATTTCACGTCAAGCGGACAACCCAAAAAAAGTGAGGTCATGAATTTTGTTTATATTCTGGTCAGTTATACTTCTAGTAGACGTTATACTTCTAGTAGACACTAAAATGTGCTCTAAGTCTTAAACGGTTGGAGATCACGTTTTAATTTTTTTTGTGGAGAATGAGTACATTTGAAGCTTTAATTTACGTTAAAATAATTAAAAAAAAGTGTCGAAGTTACTCAAATATCGATTTCAAATTTTCACTTCCGGTTTACTATACGTAAAAAAAAATTAAAATTTAGAATTCGACAAAAACAAAAAAACAACACCTTTTTTACTTTCAGAAACAATACTTTTTAGTTTTTTTACAAATTAATTGATACAGATAATAAGCATCCAAAAATTCATGACTTTATGTTTAGTCAATTTTTAGAAGCTCATAACTAAGCAAAAAAACATCATACGAAAAAAAATTTGGTGTACACATCCACGTCTACTAGAAGTATAGCTGACCAGAATATAAACAAAATTCATTTTTTTGGGTTGTCCGCTTGACGTGAAATGCCCCATATATTAAAAAAAAAATTAAAAATTTAAATTAATTAACAAAAAATCTTCATATGGGATTTTTTTTGGCTTTGTTTCCCAAGCAGGCCTCTAGGCTTGCTACTTTCTACACCCTCTATCACGCCTCCTATTGACATGCAATTTTTTTCCCCGAACAAACATTACTTCTCCACCACAAAACTATCACTGGTAATTTTTTTAACAAGATTAAAAACTTGGGAACTAGAGGGTTAAGGCAAAGACAATTAAACTATAAGATGTCTTACGTTCATACAAATCAGTGGCGCTTGAAAAATTTGCCGTGGCTTTTGCAATAAAGCCACGTGAGAGTGGTTTTTACAGCAGCGCCACATCCGGAGAACAACGATGAAGCCACGCAAGCAACTCTCTCTGCTTGCAGTCGGCAGAGATGTGAATATGCGTGTGATCTCTATGTGCTCTTGTGTTGATTTTTTTCGTGGTTGATTGTTTTAATCAGTAGCGCACACGGGACGGGAACGTTTGGGGATTCAAACCCCTCAAATACAAAAATTAGTAGTGAAAATCCCTCCAAAAAGAAGTCCTGCCTGCGCCACTGACTTCAACGCATGTAAAGTGAGCGCACCAGGGTTACCGTTGTGCGACTTTAGTTGCATTTTGCAACCTTTTTGACGCTCTGAGACTTTTTGTGCGACTTTTTCAAACTTGTCTGATTTTGCAACTTTTTCCATCTTTGTGCGACTTTTTTCCCCTTTTTTGCTAAGTAAAATCCTTCTACCTCTTTTTATAGTCATACACTGCAAAATCACACATATTTGCACTTAAAAAAATCATTTAAGTTTACGATGTTCTTCGCGATATCGTAATCCCATTCGATTGATCAGCTGATTATTTAGCACAAAGCCTATAGTCCTTGATTTAGCATTTAGCTGAACATTTTTGACATACAGTAGGAAGCTTAAAAAATGTTTTAAATGGCAGCGCATGTATGAACTCTACCTCACAGCAGTGCGTGTGCGGAAAGTATTTTTTCAAAATTAGGATTAATGAAAAATAAATTAACCAACAGATTAGTTGTAGGAACTTGTAAGTCCATACTATCAGCTCTAAATTTGCTAGACTAATAGAAGACTGTATGACAAGTAATGCTTGTGCGAAAATACAGAGACGAAGTTACAAAAAAAAGAAAATTTATGATTAATATATTAAAGTGTAAAAGTGTAATAATGTGTTTGTATCATTATTAAAAATTAAATGTAAAATTAATACACAAAAGTGTATATAAACACTTTTTTAATCATTATTTCTAAGTTATTTATATCGTTGAAATGTTAATTTGAATTGTTAGTTGTGTTTTTCCGTAATAAAAAAGTGTGCCCTTTTTTTTGAAAAAACCACTTTTTTGTGCGACTTTTTTTTTTTAAACGACCTTTTGTGCGACTTTCTCAAAATTCTCAACGGTAACCCTGGAGCGCACACAAGCCGTTGTGCTTTGGGTGAGCAAAACAAAGAGCGTTAATATTATTACGTTCTCACTGTACCAACGCTTGCTTGCTCTCGATAATGAAAATTTTGCAAATTCGAGCTCGCCCTATGCCATTCGGTTGTATGGCCGTAAGACATCTTATTGCTTAATTGTCTTTGGTTAAGGGTGGTGGAAGGGAAATGTGCTTAAGGGGTTAGGTCCACTTGTAAGGCAAAAAAAGAACGCTTTTTTGCACATTTTTTCTGAAGACGAGTTTTATTATTTATGAATAAATCTTTTTGTACATTAAAGATACACATTTCAAGAAGTTACAAAAAAATTTTCATGTCAAAATGTCCATAATATTAAGAGATATAGTCAATTTGCTGAGACACCAAAAAAAAAGACGTTTTGCGGTGATCACGATTGCAGCAGTCTGGATCATCTGAAACCAAAAAAACGAACGGATGGACGAAGGGTTTGTTCATATTTTGATTTGTCGCAACATGGCGGACGTTCAAAGTCAACATTTTTTTTTTACCCAAATTTTCGTCACTTTTTCGGCTATAAAAAAAAAAATTGCATCGTACAAAAAAATCCTTCGTCCATCCGGAGGACAATTATATGTAAAATAAGTCGTTAAAATTTCAAGAGGATCAATACAGCCGTTTTCGAGTTACAGTGATCACCGACTTCGAAAACGTGGTTTCGAGAAAAACGCGTTTAAAGTTTTGAGTATAATTAAAATTATACAATAGAGATGTATTTCAATGTAGTACATCTCGGCGAATAATAGTCCGATTGATCTAAAAATTTCAGGGAATACTTTTGAAATGTTATACTTTTAGAAAATGTAATAAAAAAATCTATTTTTTGAAAATCATGAGTGGACCTAACCCCTTAAGTTAAATTGAAATGTGCGACAGTGTTATATATACATACTATATATTACATATGTAGAAAGCTTTAGATTTTTGTGCTTCACCGATGTAAGTAAGTACGATCACGCACTTATGTATACCTAGACTTTTGCATATGTCGAAAAGTTACTTCTCTATAGTGCTGCTGCATGTCGTTCAGCCGCTTGCCAATTGCCTCCGGTACTCGTCCCGTTACGGGGTGGGGTGGTGCCATATGCTTGGGTTGCATTTGTATTTCTCGCCATTCTGTTACCATTTCAGCATCATTTCGCATAATTTTCGCGTGTTGGCTGGGCGTTGGTTTTGTGGTTGGCGCAGGTGCCCATATCACTCGACGCACTGCTCAACATTATGGCTGCCAGTCTGACGGGAAAAAAGAAGATAATCTCGTGATTTGCTCAAGAGAATTAATCGTTGCGACCAGCGTGCGATGCAGAAGCGTTGCCGACTTTAGAGTTGGGTTCACTTACATTTCAATTAGATTAAGGGTAAGCCACATTCGCTGGTTGTTTGTACAACCTTGTCATTAAACAGCAAGTGGTTGACCGGGATGCATTAATCGTACCAGTGTTTTAATATGGCGGGGACTAAACCTTGGGCAAACACCACATTTAAAATCAAAACGGTTGCACGACGCTGCATATCTAGTTTTACATATTGGTGGGTACCAGTCTTACCACTTAAGAATATTCATATCGAAATATAGCGTATGCAATTAAGGAATGAAAACATGCTCCTACTCATTGAAAGCGTAAACTAAAGCTTCAATGCCTTAGGCCCCAGTAATGCGCAGGCCGAAGGGTTTGCCATATACGCCACATAATTATTTTGCAAACAAATGTGACCGAATTACAGTCTACTAAATTACATGCGCAGTAAAAAAAAAAACAAATTATAATTTGAGAGCACCGAGCTAACAACTCCGATTGAAGGCTGTTTAGCCATTGTAAAAATCGATTCCCAATACATCCCTCATTCGGAAAATTAAATTGGACTTTAGGCGCTCGGCGTGAATATGTTCAGTGTAAATATGTGTCAGCAACAAACATCTTGGGTGACCTGCTAGGTAATGGGTCAAACGTCGCGCACCCTGCTCACAAGTATTTACGAAAGTGTCGCTTTCCGCTTAAATGCTATTGGAGTTGTTATTATCACAGGTGTGTAAATCGCCAAAGACATTATTTACCATTGATAAGTAATTTCATAATACACGGTGCTCTGGGCAATTGCTCAAACGCAAGCCTGCGCGCCATTGAATTAATCGCTTTATGGCAGTCGCAAATGCCACTGTGCGTCATTGTGGCACTGTGAGGTCGAATAAATCCGTAAACCACCGTACTCTAAGGCAAACATGTTGGCGGCATACCGCCTATATATTACACGATTCACTAATCGAGACCGGACCAGCAATATTCAAATACGAGCAGTAAATAGGCACTAAAGCCTATTGCTGTGAATAGTATTGCCCATCAATTATTACGCTTTTAGTTACCAAATTTTGTCGACCATTGTTATTATTTAATCAATATTGTGTGACAAATACCAATTTCAAGGTTGGTGGCTATGATCAAGTTTGTTGTGTTTCGATAACTGAAATAAAATCAATTCGGCGACCATGCGACAGAAAATACAGAAGAGAAAATACGTACTTCATTAGAACCTTTAGTTGAGGTTTGAGTTTAAGTGAAGGAAAGGCTATTATTGAGTATGACATAGATAACTATTTTACCAATAATGACTGCCATTACTACCATTTCTTTGGAGTAAGTGTTGAAATTCCGCACGACTCATTATAGAGCCGCTCAATTATTGAGTACCGCCAAAACCTATAAGTAGGGCGGACATCAAGTTCCGAAAAGCCTCCTCTGAAAGCAATATGCTTTAGTATTCCGAATCTGTGCTGAAAGCTGCAAATATCGTTCGTGAAAAAAACCAATTGCGATTTCAAAAAATCTCCAAACAACTGCAACCTAACTTTCCTGCTTCAACAAACTAAGCAAAAATGTGCGCATAAAAATAAGAATGGCCTTATCTAATACTGGCTGCTTAAATTAATTTCATTGAATTTTAATTTTAAACCCTTCCAGACAGCTTCAGCAATATTCGAGACTCGTTTCTTTAGAGTTAGGTTTAATTATCGATAGTCATATCCATTTTATTATTCGGTACCGTATAATGGTATAAATTGAATTGACTTGTAAAAGTTCGGAAGGTGGTAGGGCAGCAGACAATTTCATATTGTTATTTTTAAACGCTTTGGATATTGCGTGTTCATACAGAACCACGCGCATGTGCGCACATTTGCATAACAAAACGTGAAAGGAGGTAATTTTTAAATGATACAATCATTTTGAAATTGAGACCAGACGATGCCAAGCGACGAAGTTTTGTAATGTTTAGTAGCAACGCGATACGTTCCGAAAGTGATTTAGTTCAGTTTACTACTGTTAAGTTCGGTTTTTCAACATACATACATATATTCTTTACTCACGCATGTGTTTGTATAATTGTATATAAGACAAAGCCAAACAAAATTGATTTTACCTTTTACTTTCCCTGAACGGCCGGGTAGAAACTTTTTGTAAGTAATTATTTTGTTTTCAGAGTTCTGCCTATTTATTAAGTGTTCGTCAACTCGGGATTAAATACACGGCCTTCTTTACCTACATATATTATATGTATATGTAAAATTTTAAAAATATTTTAAATTGTTAGATGCAGGACTTTACACAATTTTAAAGCAGTTATTTTGGATACAAAGTGGACAATTTTAATTAAATTGTGTGCTAAGATTTGAATAAACTTTTAACTTTTATTAACACATACACACATAGGACGCTTGGAATTTAAAATGATTTTAAAAGTGACGGTTTCCATTTTGCACAGTTTGCCGCATACAACAAAATTTATGCAACCGCAATCGTCCACTGACCCACATTTCAATTGAGCAAGAATAACTCAACAACACGCCGACAGCGTCAACTCCCAACAAAATTTACGAGTCCTGCACTGGCGCACACGAACAATGGCGCATAACTACTCGTGCTAAAACTCAATGCAAAGAAGTGAAGTATTCCCAATATGCTGCGCCGGTGCGCTCTCCAATATGTGCTTTCTTGGCTGCGAGCCAATCCGCACCGGTTCGTACTTATTGTTACTTCTGCCGTTCCACTGCTCCACAGTTGGAGTAAACACCCGCCAAACTTGGTTACACTGAGAAGTGCAAACGTTGCTTGCGCTGAGGTGGTTGCATGTTCAATGTGTTAGTCCGAAAAGGTAGAAATTGTGTCGTTATGGGGAGTGTGAAAGTAGAACAATACTATTTCCGTACATGAAAAATTGCAATCAGACCGAAAGCAGTTTGCAAATTCGCGCACTAGAAATTGCCGTCTGAGTAAAATTCCGGCTGAAATACGAAAAATCTGTACGTAGACATGCGTATTCGATATTGATGTGAATAAATGCGTCATGCAGAGTTTTCGCGTACTAACATACATACTACTGTGTACAAAGAATACCCGGAATTCGATTTCTTCGATTATCGTAGTGTTGTGCATTATGAGTTCCTTCCGCCGGGCCAAACTGTCAACAAGGAATATTACTTGAGCGTTATGCGTCGTTTGCGTGAAGCTATTCGCAAAAAGAGGCCGGATTTATGGAGAGACAACTCTTGGTTTTTGCATCATCACACGGCATTGGTTCTTCGTGAGCATTTCGCCAACTCATATCGTTCCACAGCCACCGTATTCGCCTGATTTAGCTCCTTGTGACTTCTGGTTATTCTCCAAACTCAAAAGACCACTTCGAGGACACCGTTTTGAATCGATTGAAGAGATTCAACGTGAATCGCCGCGCGCATTGAAGGCCATACCGGAAGGTGACTATTTGGCATGCTTCGAAGATTGGAAAGTCCGTTGGCATAAGTGCATTGCATCGGGGGGGGGGGGGGGACTACTTTGAAGGCGATGAAATTGATTTGGAACAATAAATAAAGATTTTTTGAATTATAAACAAATTCCGGGTATTCTTTGTACACAGTAGTATAACAGTTTTTAATTATTTAAACATTAATTACCAAAACCAAAAATGGGCGTCTTAAATTTCTTTTACGTCTGTAAGCAAAGCTTATTTTCTTCAATTTAGGCCAAATAACTCTTTGTTTTCAATTAATATGTATGTATGTTTGTATATTTGCATGTACATCATTATTCGTACATACGTGATTTCTAATATTAAACATATAGAAATCATAACACATGATTTCTAATTCTAAGCATACTTCACACATTTTTTAAACCCGACCTCCTACCACAACTAATTTCTGACTAAGCTCTTGGACGAATATGTACTTGTTTATTGCTATGGTAAAGTTTTAATTCAGATTCTTTTATACGAGTAATTTGATCTATTTGCAGATGTCAATGCAAAAACTATCGGAAAACACAAATTCCGGCTATGTTAGTTCAGAGGAAACCGACTCATTGCTCTCTAGCACACCGAAATGTAAGAACTCAGTACTGCGTCACATTAAAATGAGCTCAGTGAACGGACCGACGTCAAATATGACTTCCACGTCGTCCAGCAAACCGACGCTAATGCGTCAGGATCGTACTTCGGCATATTTGACAAGCCCACAGCTATCGCAGCAGACCCGCCTCGGCTCAGAAGAGAGTGTTCGCGGTGGTGTCGCCGAGGAAGATGTCGAACAAGGTCTTCGGCCATCCATAGTGCCTGATATCGAAGTACACGAAGAGAACCAAGAAACTCAATTGCAAGTGACCACAACGTCAAATCACATTAAAAAACAACATCAACATCAACACCAACAGCAGCAACCAACCATATCAATTACGAATTTGAATACTTATCAAAAACAGGAGATTTCCCATCCGAGCAGTCACCCGAATCTGGGAACATCCTCATATCAGAATCTTTCATCCAGCATACCACCGAGCACGCAAAACCGCTGTCGCGCCTGCCGAAACTGCAGCCGTCGTGCCTCGACCACGCCCATCTCGACCACGGCGGGAATGGATCGATCCACGTCACGTGACAGTGTGAAAAGTGCCTTTCAGCAGGGGAACCTAGGTGGCTCGCTGGCCATATGCGCCTCCAGCAGCACCATTCAGCAGCACATGCCACCACCGGTTTTAGTGACATCGTCACCTACAAACGGGTCACGCATTATACGCCAGAGCTCACAACCGGAGGCTAGCACGAGCGCCATTTGCTGCGGCGCGCACAACACATGCGGCCACTCGCACACAGTACCGAACGTCTCATTGAAGCAGCTGCGCGACAACGCAACCGACGGCATTGCGGGTATTGCAGCGGACTCACTGCGTATCAACGGCGGCATGCGTCCCTTCAAGCAGGTGAGAGCCGTTCGAATAACTAGATTTGCCATGTATTTATACGTAGTACTGGGTCATCTCGATTACAATAACTTCTACATTCCCTACTCCAACTCAAAAACGAATTTGACATGGGCGTTACTAATGTGAATAACTGCCATTAAAAACACAGCTGATACACAAACATTTGGATACGCACTAATGAAATGGTGCAAAATGTAAAATAAATGAAATGAAAGAGAAAATTATATATTAAGGTTGCTCTTAACCGAGCTCCAAATTACAAACGAAAGTATCTATAATTCAGTGATCTCATTGAAATGTCAGAATAAGTCTTGCTGAAGTAGTATATAAGTATATAATATTAATGTTTGTGTATCAACGGCTTTAAAAGATCGTAGTAAATCACAAAATCCATAGACTTCACTATTTTTTTTAGTATATATTATAGACGTAACATTGAGGGAGCATATGTGGTTTCATGTCTACTTGTATCAAGTTGTATGTAAAACTATTGTATTTGCAAAATGCTTGCCCAGACGATAGCAAAAGTAAAATTCATGAATTAATTCATCGCCTCTCCAAAATAAACAAACCAAACACTTCCAGCAAAATCGATAAAAGGGCAAAACTATATTAAAGCTTTCCTTTTCAATGACGGTTAGACCAGCTGTTTCGTTTGGCCTTTCAAAAAATGCGTAGCGATATTCCACCTCACTTCACTTATATCGACAGTATCCATCAACTGTTTAATGGTCCACTTTTCACTTCTCCAATGTCTTTATTCGCGTACAAAGTTGCGTGCGAAACGACTGCCCCTGTCAGCAGCGTAGTAACCTCTTGAAAGCTGTACATAAGTTCTATTCGATGTAACGTAATAATTTGATGATTTGCCACGGAATGCTGAAGATGGAAGACGGAATGAGTCGTTCTCTATACGTGCCGAAAAGAAAGTATTTCCAAAAAAACAAAATTGATCTTAAGTGAATTGTTTGACATATTTTAGAAGGAAATATAAAGGGAGTTTTCGCCTTGGAAGGGTCGGTCAACATGCCAATAACATCAAGGTATGCGATGAACCCTTGCCGGCTATGCGTTTCAATGCCGAAGGATGAATGAAATGATGCTCAAAACATGATTTTCCTTCGATTCATGAAGAAAACCGCAAACCGTAATGGCATACAAGGAAGCAGTAAAGCGGAGAAAATTGCTTCATACCCATTTACCCGCTCCTGTTATCGTGCCAAAGCCGAGGTGCGCTTGGAATTCTTCAGTTAGTGGCCACATTGTGGACAGGAAGGTATAATTGCCGTTGCCCAGCGAGTGAATTTGTGTGTCCGTTTTTCGCAACTGCGTGTATTAACTTTTAATACACACATTAGTACACATACGTATTTCTGTATACGCATGTATGTGTGTAAGTACGTGTGTGAGTATTTTAATGGCCCTTCTTTTATTATTCACAAGTAAACAGGCCAAACTTTTAACTATATTTCGAAACCTTCGGCCAGGTATGCAAACCAATTGCATAAAAACTTTCTTTATAAAAAAGGAATTGTGTACAAATGAACTACGTATCCTAGCACACAGGAATATATGTACACGTTTCAATCCAAGCGGCAAATTTTCTTTCATTCTAAGAAAAATTATAATACGAAATTCTCTATTTGGAAGGTATGAATGTATGCATACATAAACACATGCATATGTATATGTATGTATAAAGAAGTCATAAAATTTTGTATATGTATCTGAATAGGTAGATGCAATTAGGTATTCAAGTGTCAGGTCTCTTTAATTTCCACCTAAGACTATAACATAATTAAATATATATACATATATATATAACTGGACTTAACTCGTCCACTTTGCCATTGACAGTCATTATATGTTATACAGTTGTTTGTATGTATTGCATACGTATATATGATAGTATATCTTCACAAATGGTGCTTATAATGTATTCAATAACACATGCACACTTACATATAACTATATGTGCATTTATAGTACATTTATCCGTTTAGGTATGTTCGCTTTTACTGTTCAAAGTTCGAGTTATGCTGAGAATGCTCCTAATTATTCTTTTTGAAAATATCTGAAGATATTTCTGAGGACCATTCGCAAAGTTCCAACAATTAAACAACGATTGCCACTGCCATCACTTACGCAGCTTGTTTGTTCTATTGTTGAGCCCTTGATGCCTTCGTATTTCGTTGTTGTCTGGGCAGCATGTAATGGATCATCGTAATTTAATAACTTTTGATATTACCTCATAATTATTTATGTATTGGTTGAAATTCAAATAATCATTCATTTAATTGTAAATGAATTAAATGTACGTAGTTTATTAACGTAACAGTAGTGGGGTTTAGATTCAAAAGTGAAAAAATTTGTCTTTTATAAAAATATTGGATTCATTTAAGAGTGGCGTTCTTTGTTTGCCTCACTTCTAACTTCGTGTTATAGTTCCGCGTTAAAGTAAGTTTTAAGACTGATTATTCTGACTTTGAACAGAGCTCAAAAAACTGCAATGATCTTTTCACACTTTTGAGTCTATATAGCTTCCACTGATAAATCATCGGAAGTAGCCTGCTGGAGTTATTGTAGAGTTCTCTTATATTTATTAGGAATTTTAGTGCTGTAATCAAATATTCACTGCATTGTGTACAACATTCCCTACATGTACGAATATAATAAATTTCACTATAATTTCTATATATTTGTATATACATTTTCGTTCTCCCACGTGTAAATCAAGTATTAACATAATCAATTCGAGGTGTACATATCATTGTAATTATGAATTCATTATGGGCAAATGTGTAGAACATAACTTGCTCCTACTTTTTTTATTATCCTAAACATTTAACATAAATGTAAATAATGATTTTAATGTTTCCATTGTAACTTCGTTTCCAATATTATTACTACCGTTGCCGCTCGTACATTTCAGACGAGTTATTTCTTTCTTTCTTACTTACGTATTTTATCAGCATTTGAATGGTGCAATCTAAATTATAGCATAAACAATCTTCTCCAGGGTGTTCTTCTAATACCTCGAACTCTGTCCGAGAGTCGCAAGTTGCGCCTTAGAAGAGCTTTCACAGAGGCTACAAACGAAACACTGCAATGCTCAAAAATGGTATTTAATCACAACTTACAATTTCCCATTCCAGTTCTTCCAGCAACCCATATTAATTGCATTATGACACTGCTAGCCTAGCCACCTGCCAACAACACTTATTTTTAACTCAAGGCTCAAAGGCTTTTTAAAATGTTTTTTTTGTCCTACAAATAGAATTTATCACTCGCCTGAAACAAAAAATATGCATTTACTACTCCTATGCAACTTCACATGCACCGAATTTTGCGATTTTGTACTACTCTATTATAGGTTGTGACCACTGCCAAAATTTGTTGTACCCAAGAATGCTTACGATTATGCTATACACAACCGCTTCAATATTTTGATAGCGACAGCGAACAACTGTATTTATTTTGTACTACTTTTGTTGCTTTTACCAATTCCGGGGTTACTTGCATGCTTTTTTATCCATAAACATGTACTATACTATACTATCTTAATGTTTCCGTTGAGTGTATCTTCCGACAGACGACCCTGGGTCATTGTCGTAAATTCTTTGTAAATTAGTTTTAAGGATATTTTTTGTTAACAGGAAATTTTTAATTAAATAAAAGAATCTATCTATCTATCTATCTATCTACTATACTATAGCTACTACCACTTTAGATGAACTTTCATTATAAGGGCTTCAAAAATATAAACGTGTTATGTTATGCACGGTGTTACCGGTAGTTCAGCAAAAACTCACTTGAATTGTTAGTTTGTTGAATCAATAAACAATTAAATTGTCGTACGAAACAATTGCGATGGCTGCCCTGACGGCGTTAAACTAAAACGGACGTTATCGTAAAACGCAACAGTAAAGCGCTTTCAAATTAAAAGCACAAGCACAAATAGGCATAGATACGAATGTGTGCATGTGTGTGGCACCCTTCCCATGCACACATATGTGTCCAAGTCTTTATGAATTGCAATTACAGCTGCGCACACAAACAAATATAAATGTGTGTGCATGCATGTTTGTACTAACTTCGGTTGGAGTGCGTTTGTGTTTGTCCAACGCGATAAAAACGTTGAACGTGGTAATGAGTGTGCACGGGCTTGGCGCGTAGGGTGTGATATTCGGAGCTGTCCGACTGCTCGCACGAGAACTAGATTGAGGCGATGTGCGTTAGCCGATTTTTCATGACTAACATTAATTTAGGGAATCCATGCAAAGGACCAAAGCTTTAAAAGCTGCTTGAAAGTTTATTTTGCATTTTATTCGACTTGCCAGCTCCTTAGTCCGTTCCCTCTTCACTCGCTGTATGCTGCTTGGTAATTGCATTTGTTGTGGCAATAGTTTTAGCGCGAAAGGAAGCTTTATTCTAGCTAAACTATTCTGGTATAGATGGCGTTGTATTAAGGGGTTATATACGTTTTGGTACAGGAAACTTAGGGCATATTTGTGATTTTTTTTGGGCTATTTGAAATAATTTATTAGAAACTCGCATAACAGGTATACATAGTACATATTCTTACGAAAAAAACTAGTGGTCGAATATGAAAAAATATTGAAAATTGTAAAAGTTGTAGCTCTTGTCCTGATGTGCGTTTTTTATGCAGAGTCTGGCGGTGACCACGTTTGAATGCCAACAACTCAATTGTAATCAAAAAGACAAAAAATTTACAGTTGTTTACTACAGCGCCGAGTACTTGAACGAAAAATTTGGAAAAAAAACTTTTTTTCATACGGAAACCAAAAAAGGCGATTTTTTGAGTCTCGAAAATGTATTTAAAAAAAAATATGAGTTAAGACAAATACTGCAAATGAAAAAATGATCGTTCAAGTACTCCGTATTGTAACTAGGAAAAGAATAAAAAAAAATTAGATGAATTGGTCAAGTAGTTTTTGAGATATCGTGGTGACCGCAAAGGCATTTTTTAAAAAACATCATTTGGAGAAAATCACGTTTAAAGTTTTGCGAGATGCCTATCGCAAGGCAGATAGCGCGCTACAAATCGAGTTGCTACTTACGATCTACTGCTCGGATTGACTTGAAATTTTGAACATAAACTCTTGAAAGTATGTTTGTTCGAAATAAATCATAAAATTTTTTTCGATTTTTTGACTCATGAAAACGTATATAACCCCTTAACATGTGAAGACCACACGAAGCTTTGACTACATCGACTTCAATTGCCTCCCATAAAAATGTTTAAAGATTGGTTCTGATATTAAACTTCAATTAATATTGTTTAATTTTTTTAAGATTTTCCAGAATAAGTTGTAATTTAATGATTAGCATTTAAAGCAAAAAACACTTCCGTTTTAAGGCACTATTTGTTTACTTGGTTGTCTTTGGAGTACACAGTTTTATGCAAATTGGTTTATACAAATATTTGTCAAGCATAAAACATTTATAAGTCTTAGCCCTTTCTCGAAGTAAACCATGTAGGTTATCCATATCTACTAAACTTGACAAGCCCTTAAGCATTAAGCGTAGCGTGCACTATATTCTGTCTCATTGAATTTTATTATTCTGCGCTAATTTGCAACTAAACTAGGCAAACATGAATCATTTTGGCTGAGTGCCTTGCCAGCCGCACGAAAAGTCTGCACAAAATCATATACATATGTACGCACGCATTATATCTGTGGCTGTACATACAGCATGCATGCATGTCCTTAAACAGTCAAGTGTTTGATTGAAGTTAAGGATGCAGATTCTTTCGCCTACCATTCGCTAGTCACTACGCCCTTGGTCTAGCCATTGAGTCTATCGGGTTAGTCTATTTTTATGGGTAAACACATGCCGCATTTCCAAAATGAAATACAACAACTTTTGTATTTATAAATAAGTATTAATAAGTACCTCAACTGACGCGCGGCTACGTAAAATGTTTTGTATTCGCGTCGTGCTCTTGTGTGTCTTCATCCGTGCAGCATAGAAATATAGAACGCAGAGCGTTTTGCAAATTAATAACAGCATATTTTCTGCTCTGTACCATGTTGTGAGTCGCTGCCACTAGTGTGAAGTGCTTCTGCTCAACTAATGAAAAGTCGTCTCCGTCAGGTTAGAGCATTTTTAGCGCACTTGAGTAATATCGTCAGAGGAAACGTCATTAAATGTATAAATAACTAACACCGTTGTCGTTGAAAGAGTGCGCTAAATGATCAGAGGCGGAGAAACGCAGCAGTAACTATCTGATTTTTTAAGCAAATAAACCAGTGAACAAATAAATTCCAATAATATGACTTAAGATATAACATAATTTTTGAATGGTTACTCTGAATTTGTAATACAGTTCCTGCATTATTTCCTGCCAATCATTTTTCGCATCACTCGCCGTTTTTATACCTCTCACTAGTAAAGTTGAGAAATAGTACCAATATTGGTGCTCGAATCGGTTGTGAATCGCTGGCTTGAAAGTGTGGACATGTTCGTAGTGCTGTTGACGAAATCGAAATGGCAGACTAACGAGGGAGAGATCTATTACGTACGAGCGGGTGATTTGCTGCTGGTGCTTTGTGCCCCATCCGGCACCGTCAAAGTGTTCGCTCTGGCATTGGGAATACTGATCGATCGTACGTATCGCGCTGGTTGTGGTCTAAAGGCGGAACGGACACGTCGTGTCAATTCAGTAGCGAGCGACGACGGAAGCTCTTCGCAATGTTGAGCACGCGTATGCGTTTCGTAAACGAAAAGTAGGCAAAAGTTTTCCAATACAATTTTGGTAATTTTTTAAACTGCCGTCGCTAAACAATAACCAGGAGTTAAAAAGTTCACTGCTCTTAGCAGATACCCTTCATGTGGAACGTACGCGACGAAAAACTCATCACGACAAATGTAGTAAATACTTATTTACAGCAGTTTTTCCAAATTGGTTTGAAATGATATAAAAAATAAGTGTGCCCACTTTCACACGCAGCTGTTGGCTGTTACTCATTGCGTGAATGTGAATTTGATGTGATCTTTGTGCTTTACATGTCCGTCCGCATAAGATTTTTATAGGTACATAAGTATAGTTGGCTTTCGCTGTTCGATTGCACTTAGTGGTGATTTCTGTTTAATTAATGTAATTCGTAACTCGGAATATTTCCTCCGCCACAAGCAAATCGAATCAAAAGAAAAAAGTCCGTTGGATTCCAGCACCAACAGTAGAACCAGACTATGCCAGCTCAAGCACCATCGCCGACAGCATCAGCATCGTTGACACGGCACCTCAGGACCAACCAACAGTTGCAATGACACCCGTGGGGAGGGGCACAACAGCTCAGCGATCCGAGGCGACGGCAAATGCCATGAAACACAACAGCCGCAGTAGCTTCAGCAGTATTTGCGGGGCTTCCAAATGCCGATGGGAAGAGGCTGTGTCGAGGCACCGCAAACTATCCGCCATTGACAGTGAGAGACCAAAATTGGTATGTTCTCCTCAAATCTGACTGCGACACTTACTACAAAATTAACGTAAGAAAAGTTAATGAACTTTCTGAATATAAACAGTTAGGACCATATTTACGGATGTGAAATTTAGTACACAATTTTGAATGTACAAAATAGTTTCGCATTTTTAAAGAATGTTGGCCTAAAATTGCGAACCTATGTACAACTAACGGGCTATGAGCGAAGTAATAATACTTTACGCACAACAGATTCGTTACTGCCAGGTATGCTCCTATGAAACCGGTAATTATTTTTGAAAAAAACACGTTTATTGTGAGGAAATGATTACAATTTTATTCTTCAAAGTAATGGCCATCGCTAGCTACACATTTTTCCCATCTCTTAGGCAATTTATGGATGCCTCGCCAAAAAAATGTTTCGTCTTTTGCCTGAAACCAATCATCGATCCATTTTTTGACTTCTGCGTGAGAATTGAAGCGCCGTTCCGTTAATGCGTGGCCCATCGATGCGAACATGTGATAATCCGAAGGCGCCAAGTCTGGTGAGTAAGCCGCATGAGCAAGAGCTTCCCAGTTGTACGATGCAACCAATTCTTTGGTGGCTCTAGTGCGGTGTGGCGGTGCGTTGTCATCGAGGAAAATCACTTTGTGTTGCCTGGCTTCATATTCTGGGCGTTTTTGGCGTATAGCACGGTTCAAATCGGCCAATTGTTGTTGGTAACGTTCACCGTTAACCGTTTCACCAGGTTTTAGAAGAAAAAAAAAACAAAAAAAGACACAAAATTAACTGTGTCCGCAAATCGTAATTTGTAGGCACGTAATCCGACATTTTCCGGAGCGTCAAACAATGCGTTGTTGGATGAAACTTGACAAATTGTGAACTGAATATTGTTGACATATGACAGAAGAAGTAAACATGACATTTGGTACGGTTCCGAAGTTTATAAATATTCGGCTATTTACCGCTAGATGTCGTTACCGGTTTCATAGGCGCATACCTGGTAAATACCCAATAAGTGCTGCTATCTAGAACGCTGTATATGTGCACTATGTATTTTAAATAAATGGTATCCTAGTCAAATAGATCGATGTGCGCTGAAATAATCACCCGGTGTTAAAACTTCACGAAAAAGATAAAATATTTTTCTTCTTCGTGAGTCTTAAAGCATGAGCTAAATATTAAGGGCCAAGGTCTAGGCTCCATGTACTCAAAACAAGTCAAATGAATGCTTTATTACGAAAAAAATATATCAACTTTAGGTATAAATTACTACTACTACAATAAGATACCTGTCTATTAAGGTGGGTATTTTTTCTCGCAGCCCTTAAGACACGCAGCCCATATAGATCAGATGTTCAATTCGGACTAATGAAAGACAATGTATTCTTAGTGCAAGTAATACTTAACCCTAATCCGTCGTTCGGGTGATTTTCACCCATTTTCAACTTTGGGATGCTATAACTTTCCTATATATTTATCAATATGATTAAGGTTTCTTGTATTTGTAGCAAATCAATATAAGTTTTAGAACTTATCTACAACATATTGATTATTTCATTATGGTATAACGGTGATTATAAAAAAAGTTACGTGGGCGACGTTCGGGTGAAATTTCACCCATATACAAATTGTATGGAAATTCAACGCAGCACATACAGAAAATGCCATAAAATTACGTCACTGGATTGAAAGTTTTGAACTGCTTTTATAGGAAAACCTTTTTATGGATCAATGGGCCTCCTGAACTCAACGGAAAAGTAAGAGCCAATTATATTATATCAACAAAAGTTGGTATAACTCGCTATGCTTGAAGTCGTGTGTCAGCAATACAAGATGCCAATGAAGACTAATGTTAAAGATAGTAACTGACAAAACTAATGTTGAAGGTTTGCGAGCTTTTGGCAGTGCATGGATCAGCGTTGGTGATATTCGGGCATATTTTGGTATTTTAATTTTGAGTGGGGTTTATAAGTCGAATGAATATCTCTTGATAATCTGTAGAGTTACACAACAGGCAGACCAATTTTTCGTTCTGTCGGTGACAAAACCACTCGCCAAGAACGTAACGATTGTAATGAAGAATGACAAGTGGGTTTAGCGACAACTGCTATGTACGTCCTATGAAAAGGACACACTAAGTAAACAATTGCTAGCTTTTCGCGAAAGATGCCCCTTTGAGCTCTTATCCTCATAACCAGGGAATGTGGATGAAAAAAATATCCGAAATTATATCGTTTCACAGTATGTCAAAAGCAGTAGTTGACACTTTAGACCAGTTGATTGTTCACTAACTATACCGTCGATCGAAAAACTAATCGCTGTCGATCCCAGCTGGAATCACAACAAAAAGTACAAGCGGCGAATTTTTCTTGAAGACTTAGATTTGAGTTTAGTAAAGCTAAAGATTTTGCGTAGAGCAACATTACCGAAAAAAAAAAATCTTCATGCTGACTTCTTATCTCAATACAGCCAATTTCCCAAACCTTGTCAGAAAATCAGAGCGTAAAAAAGTAAAAAACTATTGAAATACGGTGCCAATTTTGTATCAAAAATGATCGTAAGGCATATTCTGCTGCAATTCTTGAAAAAAGTATAAATGTGGTGAACACAAAGTTTTAGTTAACTACTGCCCTTCCTTGCCCCCTTTCCCCATCCGCTTGAAATGTGGGTTGTAACATATGTTGGAAAAAACAGTGTTACATACACATTTTAAAAAGGGTGAAATTTGTGGTATATCACAACGGGTCTCATAATTGGCCTCCGAGTGTGTTTCTTACAGACGCAGCCACAATAACCTAACCTAACCTAGTTGCCATAATTGCAAATAAATATAGAAAAATTTGTTAACTTATTTATCTGTAATATAACAAAGATAATAAAGATTAAAGATAACAAATTATTTCTTATTATAATTGGTCAAAAAATTCATTAAAACAACACAAAGTACCATATGGGTGGAATTTCACCCGAACATCTTATGTGTGAGTTTTTTTGAACGTCGGATGAGGGTTAAATACATATGTTTCCAACCGAACTTAACTCGCTCAAGCGAAGAATGAGTTGGTATGTACTTAGGAATCTGGGTTGCAAGCGTTGTGGTCGAGAAATCAAACTTCTAGCACCTATAAACAAGACCAAGGACTATCATATTTTATACATGTGTTTCGCATAGTGTGCATATGAAAGTCAACGGCACTGCATCAGTGGTTTAGGAAATGCTCCTGGGACAGTTAATTCATATACACAACGATTAAATCGGAATAAATTGTTGGAAAAAAATTCCCCATTCATTTTAATACAACTTTGAAATGATCAACACAGAGCGCATATCGGCTACGAGAGCCACGCACAAACACCAAAAAGCGCATCCGATGTTATGACGAATCAAAATCTTTACAAAATTATATCTGATCTTTGCGTTTGCCTTCTTTCCTTATTACTTAGTGTAAATTAGTGTGGTTGGTGTAGTCAAACTAGTCCACGCAATCTTCACTTTCGGGTTTTCATGTTAACCCATTTTCGGCCGCTACCAGAAATAGCCAATATTTTTTTAATTCCTTTTAAGGACTTACATTTAGGACCTTAATCAAGAATATTTTTGGATTTTTTTTGTGTTTTTTTTTTACAAATTTTTTTTATAAATTAATAAAAATTGAATTTCAAATAAAAATAAATATATATGTATATAGTTTTAGTCCAATAATAATCAAGCATGAAAACAAACAATTGTTGGCTTACATATGTACATACATGACGACTTCTGGCCAATGGTCGATTTTTCGACCACTGAAAAGTACGCGGTGCTGAGAGGTAAAAATATTTTCATAATCTTATGGATATCAATTGATTGTGGTAATTTGGTCTTTAGGCTTCGTAAATAATCAATAACAAATCAATAATTTGAAAAGGTTATATATTTTTCAGAATATTCAAAATATGACTAAAAAATGCTTTTTTTCGTGCCTTCGCCAACATTTCTAAATTTATCTTTTTTAAAAAAAATTATTATTTCGAGGGGTTACCAAAAGACCAAAGCTATTTTTTGCATCAAAAGTTCAAAGATATAATGTCTAAGTGCAGAGCTACTCTCCTTCAAAGTGGCTGGTCGAAAAATCGACCAGCGGCCGAAAATGGGTTAATGTTATTTAATACGTAGACAGGAGATTGATTTTTTCGATGATTGCTGTGTTCGCATGTAAATCGGCCAGTGACTAATGTCGGCCATATTGTATAATTTATTCATGAGTTACTGTTTTAACGCAAATAAGAACGCATTCACAGTTGGCGACATTTGACTGTAATCGTCATGGAGTTACCTCCATCCCAATTGGGTAGTCGTGGTGATGTGGCCAACTTCGTTTTTTATTCATATTGCGGTGTTAGTGTGAATGTTTATGCTTTTGTTTATATTTATTTTTGCTGCTGTGCTTGCACAGACGCGGTAAACATCATCAATAAAAGGGCGTTTAAATTAATAATTGCCGAACCAATAATTCATAAAGTGGCAGAGCCCCTTGGTGGTTTCCATATGTTTTCTTTTGTTATTCGCGTATTGGCGTGTTTTGAAATTGAAACACTTTACGCAATGCCGCCACCTCTTTATTTCACTAACCCTCTCCACCCAAAATTTATTCTTTCGTAGTCACAACAAGGTGTGTGACGCTTGCCCGAACAATGCTTACGAACTATTGAGCTGCCCTTGCGGGTCCCTCGCTTACAATATTTCACTTCTTAAAGTGACCAGCTGCGTTTGAAATTTTAATGATAATAACTCTTGCCCATGGGTATTTGATTTATAAATATTTCATTTTGTGCATTACAGTCGTTGTATGGAATGTTACCGTTAACATTAACAATAATCGTGTACATACAACTTGAACGCTCGCAGCGGATGGCACGTGCTTTAACACGTACGTTCATCCATAGCCGGCGCTCAACTAAAAGCCCACACATCCCCGATAGTGAGCGCCAACTGAGACACCCACAATTCGCTGCACTTTAATATTTATTTACTAATGTGTCCGGAGACAACTACCGTCATATACTCGTAAATGGCAATTGTCGTCCCCTTATTGTGTACCTTTAAATAGTACGCGTGGACAGTGAGTTCCAAGTGAACTACTGTACAAGTAGTTCGCATGTGCCGAAAGCACACGAATAAAGAATATAATTTGGTTTTCATATCCCTGTGGACTAGGCCTACACGGAACTTGTGTTTCGCAAGTATGTATTTGTGAGTCGATAATTAGCTGCGCGAGTGGGTATGGCTGACGGCTAGTGTCCGACCGAAACCACTTTTTTGGGCCGAAACCGAATATTCGGTTTTTTTTAATATTCGGCCGAAACCGAAACCGAAACTTTCTAGTTAAAATAAAAATCACCATTTTTTTTCAACAAACGAATTTTACATTAAGTAAATAAAGAACAAACAAACAAACATAGCATAAATAAATAAATACATATTAATGAAAACAATTTAGTCATTTTTTAAAAACGTAAACATAAAAAATCACCCTTTCGTACCTTACTCGCTAATATTCAAAATTAAATAATTTAATATTATATGCTAACAAAAGAAGTTTATTTACATTGCTGGCATCTAAATTACTTCTCCTTTCACTATATATCTGCTACACAATAAAATGTAAAAAATATTCTAGAAAGTTTCGGTTTCGGCTATTCGGCCATTTTTTGGCCGAAACTGAAACCGAAACCGAAACCACTTATTTGGGCCGAAACCGAAACCGAATATTCGGTCGGACACTACTGACGGCAGAACGACTTATAGTTAAAATGTTTCGATTTCCTCGTACGTGGTAAAAATTTGAGTTTTGGTATAGGTGGTTAAACGGTCCTTGGTGATATTTGCATCAATTACCATGTCATTAACAGTGACAGCATGACGTTGTTTGGCTGGACTGCAATGAAGTTTAACATAATTTATAGGCATAGGTGTTTTGAATGAATTTGCGACCAATTTCCCAAAGAATACCTACTATTTTCCACACAGATTTGGGATTTGTTTTAATTGTGTCGTGTCGCCGATCTTTCAGCTCCAAGCAGTATACAAAATAGCAAAATGCTAGTTTAAAGATAAATGTAGAAATGCCGTAATCAGTCAGGGAATCACAGTTATATGCACAAATGTAATTAGACACAAAGCTGACAGGAACACGTGAACAGATAACACAATTGAATCGCAGCTCAAACGAAACACTGGCGAAGCAGACATCCGGGGCGTTTCCAAAAGTAACCTTGTTAATAAATCAGTGGCACACCTAAATTTCTTGTAAATTCAGAATATTAACTTTATTTGCCTCAGCTGTGTTTATTTTTATATGCGGCGTAAATAAATGTATGCTGATATATAGGTACATATATATATAACTATGTGTAAGGACTGTTCTTTAGGTCTTATGTAGGTGTTTATATCCTGCTGTAAAAGATGCGGAAAATCGCATGAATTGTGGCGCTGCTGGATAGCTATACGCCACGCACTGTTTCCGGCTGCACTGTGTCCAGTGGTTTGAGTGATCCAACATTAACGAACCGTGTTCGAATTGGTATCCCTGAATCAATGGCGCAGCTGAATTGCTTCTGATTCAACAGTTTGTGTCTTGTACAAGTTGATATTTTCCGAAAATAGGGTGGTATTCCTTGTTCGAAAAAGCTCTTTTGTCTTGAGCTTACCGTTGTTATAAACATGTGAAACCGAAAGAAAGAGAGAGAGAGAGAGCTGTTAACTGAAGTTATTTAGAATTTTTCGCTGCTAGTGAGATTTAAAACCGAAAGAATGCAATTTGCTCAAATCGTCGTTATACCGCTTGTGGTTGTTGTTGTTTCTTTGTGGGCGCAAATTATCACTGTTAATGAAATAATGGGTTAAATTTAATTTGATTGCACGTGCGTAGTGAAGATTGAAGTTTCAAAGACTTACATGAACATTTAGTTAATATTTAAATTGAACATAAGCGCAAGTGTCGGCATCGTTTAGTAACTTGACTTTTGTATCGCGAGAGCGATGGACAACAAATATATCAATTCAGGCTTTTAATCGAATCACATATTATGTTATATTATAACTATTTAATGAAAGAATTTTGGAATGGGACCTTTATTGGAATAATTGTGTTTAGCTAGAATGAAGAAAACTCTTTAGCACGGCACAATCTAATTTGAGAACCGAACCTAGTTTGAAACGCATGTATTTTGCTCATGCACATCTTCTTAGTTTCGCGTAATCAAATTCAGCCTAAACCACTCAAATGTTCTTAAAGTCTGTCGTCTTTCAGCCTAATTTCAAAGTAATGAAATTCATGTAATATGAGCTTCTTTACAGAAATGTATTGTAGAATACTGATAGAAGTAGTTTTAAGGCTGCAACAAAGAAAGGGCTACACTAAACAAATTCAGCACCTCTCATTTGCTTGACGTAGAGAGAGTGAAACAGTAAAGCGAGAGAGTGTATAGTACTATCAAAAATAAGCAATGAAAAACGTACTTTGTTTTCTGGTCGCGTGCCAAGGCGAAATAATACCAAAAGAAGAAAAAGGTCGTCACAACACATTAAAAGTAAGCAGACCAATTGTGCAAAGCTGGCGTCAGGAGGGGTAAGCAAACACAACCACACGCGCACAAATGCACACACAAGCACCCAGTAGAAGTGAACAACTGATAGCAGTCGGAGTATTGAGAACAACTCAAGCAGGATAGATAACGAAGAAGCGGAGAGATGACGGCCCAGAGCCATGCAAAGCACTAACAGCAGAAGTAACATCAGTTGCGATTGAGCACAAATCGAAACAGCGAAAAGCTCGTGGCTCTTGACCATCCTTTGCCGACTGCCAATTTCCGACAGCCGAAAGCGCAAACAACCGAAAGGTGCCGCTCGTTTTTGCCACACGATTCAACGATTTGACAGCGTCGGAAACAACTACAACACTTACTCAACAACAAATCCAATGCACAGCCAGGACGCACAAGACAAGCACTCACTCTATTTGGCCAAGGAGCGAATGGCCGAACAGTCGCAAAGCAACGGCAACACCAACATTCCTGCTCGCTGCCGGGCTGCCCATTGCTGTCGTCGCATCGTCATCGCTCCAGCGCCTCTCAGTATCTTCGATAGTATATTCAAGTACTCAATTGAACGAAACGAAAGTTTACTACAACAACAACAACTCACTGTAGTGATAAGTTGCTTGCGCTCGCGTTGCTTCAGTTGGCTGGCATTCAGTCTGTATTGTGTTTACACCCCTGTCTGACGTCGTGGACGAATTTTTCACAACGTATTTCGTGTCCGTTAAATTTACATCCACAGAAACCGCTTTGATATTGAACAATAGAAAGATCGGTCCAAAAGTTTCAAATCCAACAAGACAAGGGCCGCTCGGTCGTAACTGCAGTAACAGCTTAATTTGCCAAGGCACGACACAGTATTCGAGTGAAAAGAATCGGTTTGGTTTGAAGTCAGCTAAAGGGAGAGGGGTTTCCAAGGCGTTCACTTCAATTTTCAAATGGATTTTGCAACAATCAAATGTAGTGTTCCAACAGTGCAGAAATCACTTACTGCGACTGCAGTGCGGTACTCGGTACTCGGCGCTGTTCCACTTCCCCACGCAACTCCATTTCCACTTGCCTCACCTCGCTTCAACTCGCATCAATTCAATCTAACACCCATTGACGGAGTCGAGGAAAAGTAACAAAGGAAATGGAAAAAAATTTATCTATCCTGCCAGCGAGTGCGTATGCTCTGGTGGATGGCAAAAGCAAAAAACAAAATATGTGGCATTCGGTTGACAGCATCAAGGGCGAAGTTTAATGAAAATTTGAACTCAAGCACGAGTACAATCACGAAAATCAACTGCAAACGCAAGTGGAATATTATTGTGGCGAATCTTTTGAAAAGCCCATCCAAAACAAATGGCTAAACGTGTGCGCTCCGAAATACTAAAAAAAGTTAACGCAGAAAGTGAAATTATTAATTGTGCTGTATGCTGGCCGTGAAGGCGTGCTGGTAACGTTGTGTGGAACTCCGCTCCTTCCGAATATATTGTACATACACACCTAACAGCACTTGCTGCCCAGTGTGGCTGGAGTGGAGCGGCTATTGAGGTGGCAACGGATGTGGGGCACGTTCGGCTGTTTTTGGTGCGATGACGAAGAAGCGCAAAGCAGAAACGTTTTTGAAGTTTGCTTTCCAAGTTTCTCTGCGTGTTTCTCAAGCCAAGCCCACTTTTGTGTCGTTCATTTCTCCTTTTCACATCACAATATTTTAAATGTTGAGTTTAGCGCAGAACCAGAAACGAAAGGCAATAAAACCCCTAATGTATTCCCCGGCACTGTAGCCCCGCTATTTGAAATGAAAAGGCACTCATCCGCACCGAAGTCCCCAATGGTGAATTGGTGGTTCATATTCAAACACATCAGGTATTGCGTTATCGCCCACGCACGTGAGACGGTTAAAGCAAGGCTGCGCAAATCAGCAATATCGAATTTTTCGTGATCTAACTTCTAATATGAAGCCAATAATTCGCAGGAGATTAATCTGTTGTTGCATACAATAAGCGGCCTGAGGAGCGTGCAATTTGCGTACGGTCAGAGCAAATTGGCTCGCTAAATTAATTGATTTAAACTGCTGCCATTATCGTCGTTTCTACGATTCTCAATAGTGCCTATCCTGTGCACTGGCGTAGCACCCCAGTCCCAGTTACTGCGCACCGCTCGTGTGCGGTTAGCCAGTGCTACTCGCACATCCACTATGCGGCGCACACATGTGCGGACCACCCGCCTGTATATGTACAGTTTAAGTGCTCGAGCAGTTTTATTGCATTTTCCTTCACATTTGACAATCGCCAATGAGTAAGACGTACTGACGACTGTGCCCACCAACACATATCTGTGTACGAGTGTCTGTGCGCGTACGGGTACATATAGAATTTATAAGCGCTCAGTAAGGTTAAATATTGATTTTCGTTCATAAGTTTTTTCTCGTTTTTTCCATTCAACCACTATCAAAAAGTGAAAATTCAAATACGCTACCAGAAAAGATACCAAGCAATCCAGCAGTACAATTAGGAATGTGCCGCGTTCCGTCGATCGGCTTAATTTCAATTTGAAATATCGTTGGGTTTATTAACTTGTGTATGGTGTATTAACTTGTAACCAGTGTTGCCACAAAAAAACAAATTCATAACCAGGAACAAAAATAAAAATAACCAAAATGTTCATTCGACATAAACAACTACTTTAATTTTACAAAATAACAATACTTTTACAAAAAGTAGTCGTAAAAAATGTGTTGTTGACTCTTTTTAAAACATAATTTTCGATTTCAACAATGCTGCTTACTTTTACTATGAGTTACCACTATCAATCAGTATCAATATTATTGCCACTCCCAATAATATTGTGCTCGTTGATATTTAAGATACATTTTGTATCAGTGTGAAATATTCTAAAAGATACATTTTGTATCAGTGTGCAATATTCTAAAAAATTACCAAATTGGATAAAAAATCACCAAATAACCAAAACCCATTTTCAAAAATAAAAATAACCATTTTTGGTTAAAAATAACCAAAACGGCAACGCTGCTTGTAACCCATAAAATAGCATTGAACTGGCTGGCCGCGTGTCCTGTGCTATAATCAAGTAAACGACAGAATTTCTGAAGCCACACAAAGGCAAACCCGTATCGATGATGCGGTGGAATGAGTCTTAAATATATGTTTTTGGGCATTAAAATTTCGTACCATGGCACCTCAGTGCAGTAATGAAACCAAAAATCGCAGATAGTAAGGCACTGATCTGATGGTTTTCCATTTGCTTCCAATACGTTGTGTACTCCGTTTCATTTGGCCCGAAATCAAGTTTTGCATTTCTTCTATCTGCAGAATTCAACATTGCGCCAAATATGCTCTCAAGCACAGGAATTACAATATTTATAAAATATAATTAAAACATACAAATTCCGACATCGCGCCAAAAACTACGAAACCCCAATTGAACCTAATTGTAAGTTACGGTTGCAGTTTATTGCGCCCTTGGTAGTGGAGTTTCTTGCACTTGAAGTATCACTCGGAAACTACTGGAAATGTTGCAACTGTGAAACAAAAACTCAACACAATAGGATTTTATCAAAGTCCATGTTTTCAGGTAAACATATTTACAAAAGCGTAGCGTTCAGTCATAGAATAAATGTGAATGTGTATATATGTATAGTTGAGCGAAAGTCGGAAACAGATTATTGTGCTTTATTTTGAAATCAGATTTGCCTGGTATGTTGCTGTTGACAAAGTACATGTAAACATTTTTGAAGGAGGCTCTTTGCCGTCTTAGAAGCATCAAAACTTCTCACAGGCACCATTAAGTTATCAGCGCCACGTGCACTTCTTTCTCACAGCAAATAATACTTTTGACAAAACTTGTGACACTTTTGGAGTGCATTAAAAGGATCACCTTTTCTTGGAGTATTTAAGCCAAATATAATATAAATGCACAAAAAATATTTGCATAGTATATAATACTATACTTTAACTTCAAGCCAAATTTTTGTATGTGTCGAGGGGTTGCTTACACACAAGCACATCTATGCATCTGTTTCCAGTTAGTTTGCTGGTTGTTTGCGGTAGGCTCTGCAGTGAATGTGAACCAGCCGAGTTGAACTGCGTCGAGTTGAATCGTCGAATGCCTTATCGGTGTACCTTTTATGAAGTGCCGTTGAATGCGGTATCCGGTTCCGTCATTTTGCAGCCGTTTTATATGAATATTTCAGCAAGTGAATCACAGCAGCGGTACCAAGGGGGTGGATGTGTGCTTACTTAGTACAAGCTCACACATTCAAACGTCAGCACGTCCAAATGCACACAAACAAATTGCCATACAAACACCAACACGCGTTTATGTATATTCAATTAAATTTAACGCCAGCAGCGGCAACTTGCGCCTGACAATGCGCCTACAATGGAAATAAGAGAAAATCTGATGCTTAAATAAATTTAAAGTAGCGCAATTGAGTCGGGTTCCTCAAGCATGGCTTGTGTGCACATTAAGTGATAATTTAATATGATGCTTCCACTCGATTGTGTGTGAGAAGCCGCGTTTTTTGTTAAAATTAAAATTCTGTTGCACTCCTCACAACTCAATGAGCAACGCGTTAAACGTGATTTTCCTAAATCAATTTCCTCTGACACATCACTCTCACCGCTTATTTACCATTTTGTGTGTAATACTCGTAGCAGCTATGGCCGCTATGCATCTACGAAAGTGCAATTGTTATGTGTGTACCTGTCCTGCTGAGAGTCTGCCTACACAGCAGAAGGATTTGGCCTTTCGTTAGCATAGCGTTCACTGAAGTTTTCACTATGAAACTTGTGACAATAAATCATCAATTCTGCTCTAGATTGCCATGCATACGTTCGCATATAATCAAACATACATACCGCTGTCCGCCCGTGTGGACCTTTGTGTGTAGTTTGCTAGTATGTGGTATCTTTGCCTATGGGGAGTTTTTATGTACGCGACATATAACAGCCGGTGCGTCTGTTTTGTAACAGGTTTAGCAAATGTTTGACACTTTCAATACGATTATCGACTAAGTTGCTAAAGCCTCTGCTTTGTTAAAATGCTTTCTATCATGCCCTTTCCGTTGCAATGCCATTTACAAATTTTACATTTAATTGCAATTGAACTCGGTGATTTTTGAGCAAGATAGCATTATGAATTACACTACTCGACAAAAAATGGGTTCATCGCGTGCTCCTAAAAACAAAAGTATTTTTTAGACTAATCTTCGGCTGCTGAACACGAAACTGAAAATCAAAACATTTTCTTAAGAAGCGTTTTCGAAAAACCTTCGAAAAACACGTTTTTTCCTCTTATTTCAGTTATGAGCACATATATCGTAAACCAACCATCCGACTAACACAAGTGGGCCGTCGTTCAGAAGGCAATTAACTAATCTTTCCAACGATATATCGATTGTCCAAATCGGATGAGATTTGGGTAAGTTACTGACGATGAAAGTTGTAAAAAAGTGAATTTTTCGACCATTTTCAAAAATTATACATTTTCGAATCGTTTTTTTTATGGATAAAATGAATGATCTCCTCTGGTTTTAAAATCTAAGATGAAAGATATATTATTTCAGATTAGTCTAAAAAATACTTTTATTTTTAGGAGCATTTTTCGTGTCGAGTAGTGTTATCGACACGTGTTCTGCACAGCACGGCGTCGTCAAGGGAAAAGGGAAAAGATCAAAATCCAAGTGATGAACATGCCAATTCCATAGCAAGTACACATTAAAATCGATTTCGATGGGAATCCGACATTAATGCTATCGAAGACCATCTAAAGTCTTAAGCACATTGCTCGTTTAATTGAGCGTTAATTACATTTCCATAATTATCAGTCATACCAGTTGTCTATATTACCAATTGTGGACAGCCATTTCAAACCAAATTCAACTAGGCTCAAAGGAAGCACGATATATCCAAAAATTTTGGCGCTTGCTTGATGAGTTTCACGTAAAGGGATAAGCCCAACTTTATAAATAAACGTTCTTAATAAAATTGTGATTTGAATGGGTGGAAGGAACGGTAAGAGAGAGGTGCGCTTTCATAGCATTTCCTCCTTATCATTCAGTAAGTAATTTTTCTTTTCTTTCTCAAAGTCGTTCGCAAGTTCACTTTTGCTTTGGGATATTAAAACAAAGGTAGAATAGAGTACCGCCCCGCTGGTGCTGGGTTTGACGCGACGCTACGCCACGCGACACGACTCGACAACATCAACATTAACGCGAACTTAAATGTCAACGTCACCACCAAAACCGCCTGTAGTGAAGTAAACATGCCCCATGGCTGGCTGGCTGACTGGCGTAGGTTGACTGGGTGTTCGTCGGGCTATTTCATTGATGAGCAGCGACACGCAATGTCGAGTAGTAAAATATCACCGGCGTTGTTTGCGTTTTTCATTTTGTTCTTCAAGTCTTTCTGTTCGTTGCTGCTAGTTTGCAGCCCTTCCCCCAACTATAAGTCAGCGTCCTATTTTATGATTTTCAGGCCTAAAAGGCCACATTGCATAACCCTGTGGTCTTGCAGCTCAGAAACCACGATTTACTCGCCTCTCTTGACCAAGTAACGCTGTTGCCGGTATTCAATGATGTTAACTTAATTAATAAATCCGATTGGGAGCATAACACTTTGAATGCTGGAATGAACGTTTTGTCGGCATTTGCGTGCACGTGTTGCGGGGTTTATGTACAAATCTTATGTACAATTTTTGTACAATTGCCGGCCTCGATAGCCCAGCGGGTAGCGCGCTGGCTTCTCATACCGAGCGCCCCAGGTTCGATTCCTGGCTCGGGCTGGAAAAAACGCTCATCTGCTTCTATCGCTATCCACATGAAGCAGATGAGAATTACAAGAATCGCACAAGTGCGCTCTTGGCAGGCAATGGCAAAACCTCCAAGTGTGAAAGAAAACCTGCCAATCGCCGTTCGGATTCGGCGTTAAAGTGTAAGTCCCCTCCCCTCCCTTTTCGCATCCACTTGAAATGTGTGCTGTAACATATGTTGGAAAAACAGTGTTGCATACACATTTCAAAACGGGTGAAATATATAATTGGCCTTTCGGGCTTCCGAGTGTGTCTCTTATAGAGGCAGCCACCATAACCTAACCTATGTACAATTTTGTGTACTGCTATTAATGTGTCTATGTATATAAGCGAACCTGAGTGGGGCTCAGTATGTGCGTACACTCATCGAAAATTTCTGCACGCATCCTGCTAACAATTAACCGCAGCATAACACCCAAAAAAACAAATTACGTGCCCCTATTTTAAACATTCTAAATACTGCAAAGTGAGGATTTAATTTGCTGACTAACCTGTTCTCTCCGTCTTAGCTGAAATCAACAACATAGACTGACATCAGGGGCGTAGCCAAGGGGGGTTTAGGGGGAACAAGTGCAGAATACCACACCCTCTTAAAAAAAAAAAATTTTTTTTTGGCCGGAAAGAGGGGCATTTTTATAGTCTAACAAACTTAAAATTTTGCTGCGGAAACAATTACAGAGGGCGTGGTCCGCCCATAAAGTTTCAGTTATATATCCGAATTTCTGAATAAATAACCAACCGATCCTAACAATATAGGTGTCATATGAAAGGTATTTTTTCCTCCTTTCGATTGATGTATAACATTAGATATGTTATATCTACCAACAATGAGTTATAAGCGAAAATTTGTTTTTTTTACATAAATTAAAAAAAAAGTGATTTTTTTCTCGAAAAAATACGTTATTAAGCTATTATAACTTTGTTACCATATTATAGCCTGTGAAATTTCCTTTACAATGAAATATAAAAATGTACAGTTTTATGTTTTTAAGTATTTTTTTTTAATTTTTTCTAACTTGTCTCTTGGTCTTTTCTTGGCAATAAGTTTTTCCCAGGTGGCCGGCCTTCGGCCGGGCGCTAAAAAAATAACCCTCATGGGAGTTACCACCACATGAGGCAACAGTAAGATGTGCACAGTATTTTTTGTTTAAATCCATAGTTCCAAGCCATAGTTTTCTTGGCATTAAGTTTTCCCCAGGTGGCCGGCCTTCGGCCGGGCGCTAAAAAAATAACCCTCATGGGAGTTACCACCACATGAGGCAACAGTAAGATGTGCACAGTATTTTTTGTTTAAATCCATAGTTCCAAGCCATAGTTTTCTTAGCATTAAGTTTTTCCCAGGTGGCCGGCCTTCGGCCGGGCGCTAAAAAAATAACCCTCATGGGAGTTACCACCACATGAGGCAACAGTAAGATGTGCACAGTATTTTTTGTTCAAATCCTTTCATTGCAGAATATCGCTCTTAAGGGGGGGGGGTAAGGGATAATTTGAATCAAAAAACACTTTTTTCGCTCATTTTTTACGGAGATGCAGCTGAAGAAAATTTATTGAAACTTTTTTTAAATTATAAAGCATCATTTAGAGAATATTTCGTGAACTTTTCGTAACAAAATATTGAAAAATAAGCCGGTGACAGCGGGTTTCACAGAACGTCTTTTTGAAAACACGTTGTGCGGTGAACACGATAAGTCGGCGTAGAATTATCTGAAATCAAAAAAGTTGGCCAATTTACTTAGAGTATGAGTTAATCCTCCCCCCCCAATCGTTGAAAAGTTATTATTTGCGTTTTTCAACAATTCGTGGGCTACTGAAGCAAAAAACGCGATTTTGCGCTAAATTTTCCGCCATTTTTTAAATAAAAAACTACCTAAAAATAAAAATGGAAAAATTTGAAAGGTGTAGGGGGGAGGCATTTTATACCAAGAAAGTATGTTCCAAGTTTGAAAAGAATCCATTGAGTAGATTTTGCAGGATCGTGTTCACCGACTTCGAAAAAGTAGTTTTGAGAAAAACGCGTTTAAAGAGAATATACTGTATACCTGCACTAAAGGACAGAGGACTAACTATAGACCATAACTTCCAGAGTTTTGCTCCGATCGGCTTAAAATTTGGAGAATATATTCTTGAAATGTTTTACAATAAGATAAGATAAAATAATTAGATTTTTCGAATGTGTAAACCCTTACCCCCCCCTTAAGCAAAACCTTCATAAGCGCCATATCAATACGGTAAACAGGTGCTTTTACCTCAACTTAAATTAAAATATAAAAGCGAAATAACATAGTTTTTGAATGTTTTATATTTCACTGTAAAGGGAATTTCACAGGCTTTAATATGGTAACAAACTTATAATAGCTTAATAACGTATTTTTTCAAGAAAAAAATCCGTTTTTTTTTAATTTATGTAAAAAAAACAAATTTTTGCTTTTAACTCATTGTTGGTAGATATAACATATCTAATGTTATACATCAATCGAAAGGGGGAAAAAATACCTTTCATATGACACCTATATTGTTAGGATCGGTTGGTTATTTATTGAGAAATTCGGATATATAACTGGGACTTTGGGGGCGGACCACGCCCTCTGTGAATGTTTCCGCAGCAAAATTTTAAGTTTGTTAGACTAAGAAAATACTCCTCTTTCCGATAAAAGGAAAAAATATTTTTTTTAAGAGGGTGTGGTATTCTGCATTTAAGCCAAAGTATGTTCCAAGTTTGAAAAGAATCCATTGAGTAGATTTTGCAGGATCGTGTTCACCGACTTCGAAAAAGTAGTTTTGAGAAAAACGCGTTTAAAGAGAATATACTGTATACCTGCACTAAAGGACAGAGGACTAACTATAGACCATAACTTCCAGAGTTTTGCTCCGATCGGCTTAAAATTTGGAGAATATATTCTTGAAATGTTTTACAATAAGATAAGATAAAATAATTAGATTTTTCGAATGTGTAAACCCTTACCCCCCC